>OW152841.1:3859840-3895484 GCA_933534255.1 Iphiclides podalirius | reverse complement strand
AATATAACGACAGCAGACTGCAAAATTAAAAGAAAACTAATGTTAGTATGCGTATACAATTATATTTTAGTGTTAATAGCAGCAAAGAATTTGCACATAATCTACATTTTTGTTATCTATTATATTTTTTTGAGTTATATATTTTACATTGTGTATTCATCGAGGGTGAAACGATTTTTAGTAGGTGGTAACCCTATAAAGGCCCAAGATCTGCTGAGTACTAGGGTTGTACAGTTGACACTATTGTAATTAGCGAAATTTCACCGTTAATTTTTAATAGTCGACTGTTAAAAAAAAAACTTTATTTATTATTACATTTCTAAACGTCGTTTTTTAGCATCGTTAACGTTAACTGTCAACTTTTTGTGTATTTAACAACTTTTTTTAACTTAACTGGTTTTTCGCAAAATTAGTTGGAGAAGTCTAATATACTTATTACAAAACGAAAATTTAAAGGAAAATTTTTCGAAGTAAAATTTTACAATATAAAGTATTGCTTTTTCATTACGAGTTTCGTTATTAATTTTGTACTTATATTTATATTTATTTTTAAGAGCCGTGATAGCTCAGTGTCCAGGCGCTCGCCTTCAATTCAATATACTTGAGCAACCTGAGTTCGATCCCCGGTGCCGGCATCAATGAAATTGTTAATTTAAAGTGCTCAATTATCACGTGTTCGGCGGTAAAGGAAACATCGTGAGGAAACATGC
Organism: Iphiclides podalirius; assembly: GCA_933534255.1. Lineage (NCBI taxonomy): Eukaryota > Metazoa > Arthropoda > Insecta > Lepidoptera > Papilionidae > Iphiclides > Iphiclides podalirius. Next base: position 3,894,774 of record OW152841.1, on the reverse strand, counting down.
ATATTTTCGAAATAATAAAAAAAATATACCGCGTGATGGACTATGCCCTGATACCCTCTGTATAGAGGAGGTCTTAACCCAGCTGTGGGACACGTATAGGCTACTATATATTTATTTTTATTTCTTATTTTTGTTTATTGTTCGACCAAGTATTTTCAATTAAATAAAATAGTAAATAAGACAACAATCACTAAACTACCCTGAATAACTTTCTAATGAGGTTCTAATATATGTTTTATAAAGTAAATAACAAAGTTTCAGGACATTTTAGACGTTATCTAATCGTTAACTAAGTAATCACAGCCTGTAATAGGTATATTTTAACTGATAAACATACTTATCGTTTGCAAAAAAAATACATATTATAGATATATACAAAAAAGTGTGTGTGTGTACTTATGTACTTACGTACGCGTTAGAAGTTATACTTCTTTGGCGTAACAAGATGAAAATATTTTTTCAAAACTTTTATCTATCACCATATTCTTCGTTTGTAGAAAAAACGACACTAACAATAGAAAAAAAAAAGGTAGTTAACAACATTGAAAGTTTTATTATAACGCGTTATATATTTAAATATCACAAAATAAACGTGTATACAGTTGTCAGTTCTCACGCAAACATACGTAGATGTCCAGCTAACTTTCAGGGTGTCGGTTTTTCGTGACGGTGTGCGCGCGAATCGTAAAATTTACCCTCATCATATTTCCCTAACGCGCCATAAGAAGTAGGTACAACTTCAAAAACCCAGATATTAAAAAACGTTGTTTATCACACAACACTTTTTCAGTATACGGGAGTGAACCCACACCCTCTGGCGCAAGGGACAGCCATCTGGCTTTATTGTTAACACGACCTTTTTCATTTCATTTACAACTTAAATACATTATTTAAAAACTAACTCCATGTGCACGTTTCAGGATTATTTCTTTATAACTGCTCAGTCTCAAATGCTTAATTATGCGGCACGGGATCATTTAGGACTTGATACGCGTACACAAAGCTGAACGGTACCTATATAGACGGTTGACTAAAGTTAGGAAATTAGAAGCTTTAAACCGGTAACTCATTAATCGATAACAGTTACAGTTGCGACGAATAATTATTAGCCGTTCCGAGAAAAATATTCACCTAGTTACTTAGTTAGTCTGTAGTCCATGTCCATCTTAATTTTCTAAAATTCCAATTTGTATATTTTTTAATTTTAATAAGTAGTTAATAAATAAAAAAAATAATTTTACTTCCGCTATTTTGACAGATTGATAATTTGTTATCAAACATTCCGGTACTTGAGTTTTTCTTGTTTTTTTTTTTTTAATTGTAACTATAATATTGAGTTTTATTATAATTCCTCTATTGTAAATTGTTTTATAAATAGTTATAATAGTGCAGTTTCTGTGTTTTTGATTGCCAAAAGAGAATTACAGAACGGAACAAGGATAACGTGATGTTACATTTCACATTCACTTCACAGATTTTTCTGGTTATTAATGGTCTACGATTTGATTGGCCTCGTTTCAAACTAATTCGAATATTGATTAACATGTAAATTAGGGAAATTAGGGCTACTTACAGAAGTATATGTTGACAAATATAGAATTTGGGCCGCTATATCCTTTAATTATACCATAATTTTCAATAATGAAGAGGATATCTGTAGATATATACAATGTTTATATTTCTTTATACTTATTACAGATTTACTCATGTGAAGGATAAAGATTTTAATTCGAGCATGTGGTAGATCAGATTGGAGGCCAACGAGAAAAAGCAGGATTTGTTCCAATAATTTTTAGAGGGACTTAATAATGAGTGGAAACAAGAAGTTTTTGAAACTGGGTGTTTTACCAACTAAAACTATATGTAAATATGTCTATATTTATATAAACATTATGTTTCTTTGTCTGTTTGTCCTATTTGCCCACCCATACCAATAATTTGATTATGATACAACTTTAATATGATGTTGTAAGCTTATAGTTTTTGTAGAATTTTATGGCCTGGTAATGAGGACTTTCAGACAAAGACTCAATTTATATACACAGCAATTCACTTTATTTATGTGATCATTATAGTTCATTGAACTCAATTTTAATGTATTTGTAGACTGGATAGTATGTTTTGTTTTATTTTTAGTAATTCACACAAGCAGCTGTTAAATTCAAGTTCAAATCATTTAATTCACTTAGGTCACTTGAAATTATCAAATGAGAAATCTATAGAGAATGATGAAATAAAAAAAATCAAATGTTAAGCATCACCTAGTTATTAATTATTAATAATTTTCAGTTACTGGTACTGGTGTAAAGGAATGTCCAAATATAAGGCAGTTTATCATGTTTATAAAATTTCTGCTAGCTGCTCTTGGTTTTTCATACCAGGGATTGCACTGGAAGTACAGCTGTATCTCTCCATAACATTTTCCCTTAATTTCAAAAATTCTTCTCTAATATTCTAATATCTTCTATAATCTAATATCTTAAAAACAGTACACGGTTTGTATTTGCATAACTGAACTTACATCTAGTGCATTAATACCCATAGCCTGTCCATAATTTCATTACCAGTAATACCTGTGTAGGCATACCTATTTGCTAGCTTAACTATATCCTAGCCTATTTGACTTTAATATTTAATCTTTAATATTATATACTAAATGTTTTGTTTTATAATCTTATAATTTACAAGACAAAAAATTAAACTGAGGAAATCATTGAATAAAAAAAAAATATTGACAAATATGAACATTTGCATATGAACATTTGTTTCATTGCTTCCAGGGCAGTATATGCTTCAGCGGTAAAAATAGCACAAGTTGTGATTAAGCTTTGTACAAGCTCATTTTGACGGTCCCTGTACTCCATACATGAGAATTACCTGTAAAAAAAAATGGTAATACTTTTCATTTTGCTCAAAATCAATAATCTGAACTGTTTATATTAAATTTCTGTAAGAAGCTATATAACATTGCTTAAAAAGCAATATTAAAAGTGGTTGCTTAAATATTTTAGAATATTTCTTTTATATTTCCAGAAAAACATGGCACATCTTAGGATATTCCACTGTCAGTAATTTACATGCTGAAGTTAGTGAACCTTGAAGACAAATGGAATAAGGTAAATTCTTTTTCATGACTAGTTGATTATTTGAAGTTCTAAATTTAGCACATTTTGTTTTAAGTTATCTCTTCAAACAAATTGTTTCAATCATAGACTCAACCTCCATACCTCAGATGGTGGCTCCAATCAATAATTTGTGGGTCATGAGTACTAGAATATTTACGTTGAAATTCACCTGAGCTGTGGGAGTGCTGGGACCTTTTGAAGCTGATTTAAGGCCATATAAAATGTTAAATGTTTTATAATTTTATGCTGGTATGAAAGTTATGTATCAACCTACACAATACATCAAGGATGCCTAATCGCAATAAGATTTTAACCATATTTCGTTACCATTTACCATATATGCTTCACCGTATATATGGCTGAACATTATAAAAATCTTGCACATCCAAAAGTCACAATTAATTTGTTCTATTTTTCATATATTTCAGGTGTCCAGAGCCGCTAAGTCTGCACAACCATCTCCTCTGCAAATTCCATGTTGAATGTTTGGAATATTGCTGTCAACTTCAACAAACCTGTGAAGACTAATGTTGATCATGTTTTCAAATATCTTTAATAATAACATGACGATAAGACTATATGTAGGTTAATATGAATTAGTGTAATCTGGAGGTTTGCCAGGAATTCTGAAGAATAGGAATATCACTCTGATTTAAATCTTCCAATTATAGTTTTATAATTTGATCAAGCCATTGAATATTTTTAAAAATTATCCCTGTTCCAATAAGGATAGAATATTTTTAAAAATTGTCCCTGTTCAGAACGAATGTGTGTTTTAGTGATAGGTAAGGAATGCCATCTTAACCTGGAATAGTGTTCTGATATCACTCTAAAACTCAATCTAAATTCATCAAAAGTAAATGTATCTAACAAGAATTTCCATTTGCAGTTTGTACTATAAAGCTAGATATAGGTGTGTAATCCTTCTATCCCAACCACCAACTGTAAGTTAATTATTTAAATTCGATTCCTTTAAACTGACTGTTAAAGCTATTATAGTTTTCTCGAACCATTATTCTTCTCTGCAGAAATAGTCCTTTGTTTAACGCTTCTAACGTTATATATTTTATTAAGTTTGGGATAGAAAGATGTTTCCTATAAAATTTCAAAAACTATAGCCTGTTACATCTATTATTCCACAAACGAGCAGTTGGCTTACTTCTAAAAGTATTTAATTTATATCATCATTTTATTTATAATACCTTAGTAGTAATAATTCCTAACTAAATTTAGGCACACACTTCAATGCATTAAGTCTGTCACAGAAACAATTATATGTTTTCAGTAAGTCATACATATGAATATTCATATTAAAATAGTTTTCGGAAATATGGCGATATCATTACCAGTCTGTCTGATTTTAGAGAACCTTTTCTATTGCAGGGTTGTATTGATATCTGTTTATGCTTAATGGAATATTTATAATGTTAGGAAAATTATTACTTCCCGTATTATTATCGTGAACTGCTGAATTACAAACAGGACTTATACATGCGCTAGGAAAGCTTACATCAATAGCTAATGGGACTAGTGATTTGTTAATTATTGTGATTTGTGTCCAATTCATCTATAAAATCATGCAAATGTTGCCCTCGATGTTTAGTTTATAAGCTTCTAAATGCTATCTGATGAGCATTAAAATCTCCAGCTCCGAATAATAGGTGTAGGAAGATTTAAAGTGTACTTTCTACTTTGTTAATACTGAGAATAGATCCGTCCTCGTTAGATAGCGCCATCTTTTGATACTTTTCCGAACTACAAGTTCATATGTATTTTAACTATATTTAAAAACATCTATATCGAGCGAACCTATACCCGCAGAATTTTACAGTTAAGATCTGTAATCAATCAATCAATCATTTATTTGCCATCACATGCCATTTACATTATATAATTATGTGTTACAAAAAAAGATGTATACAGAAACTTAGATGGTCTTTCCAGGCACTGCAAATTTTCTAATGGACGCTGCTCACTTAAATGTTAATTAAGTTAAAGAATATGAAAATGAACACAAAATGAATACAATAAAAAAAAATGTTTCGAAATAAAGATAATCAAGAAAATATTAAAAAATCAGGAAATTAAAACTAAATTATACAAAACGATCAAAAGCAGTACATCACAGGATTTACATTAACTCGTACTAACCTCTGTTTTTCTATCAAGTACTGTTTTTTATATAGTCTTTATGTAGTATTTATTTGATAACATTGTATAGTAAACTATAATTGGCTACAAGTTTGCTGGGCGTTATTTTTTGATAAAGTAAAAATAAAATACAGAAGTTTTGCAAATTTTATTTCATTCCTATAATATTCACTCGCTAAATTACTACGTCTTAGCTCTGAATGCATTCGATACTAGTACCGTTTAGCAAATTATTAACATCACGGCAACTGTTAAATAAAAAACTTCTTGAACCAACATCAATAATAAATTCAACTAAGTCTTTGCTGTGGCGTGGGCAAAACAAAAAGTTAAGATCAGAGTTAAAATCAATGACAATGTTTACATTTTTGTTTTCATGTAATTTTTATTTATGGTCATTTTCAAAATTAAATTATTTAGTAAGCAATTAATAACTGGCTGTGTGAAAGGTGCACGTCATGTCTTTAATGTAAACATAAGATCTGTTAGACACTAGTTTTAATGGACATTTAACATTTCCCTAATAGATTAAGAAGCGATATTGGCCCAATATCACGACCACCAATAATTTATGAGATGTGTTGATATTTGTTTAGTTATTTTTCCTTTCATTTATTTTGTTATAATTTTATAGTTTATAATTATAATTTTTATTATTATTTTTCTTCGTAGATCATTTTGTGTTTATTAAATTATTTTAAGTTGTACTTTACGTATTTCACATAATTTTAATAATAGACCTACATGTTGAGAATATTATCAATGTTTACATGGTGTGTTAGCTATTAGTAGAATATTCGCTTATGTAATATACTTTTTAGACATTTCTAATATAAAATGTTCAAGTGTCATGTTCTGTTTGCAATCTGAAATAAATAAAAGAAAAAAAATAGCCAATGAGACCACTGGAAACTTTTGTTTGAGAAAGCAAATCTGTTTCCGTCGATTTGTACTAGTTTTAGTATCTGTATTGACCTTCTTTTCATATCCAGTTGCGCCATCTGCCGCTTCACTCGGTTTTCCTTAAAATGCTAATCGCAATTTTCAATGACTAGAGTTTCGTCTTCCACAGAAGTAACTTGTGCTTAAGTGAAATAAATAAGTGTCTACAAATTCTTGCTGCAGCGAGTAACTGGTGGCTTCTGAATCGTCCGATTCTTTTGCAATTTGCGTGCACATACACGTAAGTACAGTTGATTTTAGAAATAAAGTGGTGTACCTTTTCTTTACGTTATTCTACCCTACAATTCAAAAGGTACTCGTTTCATGAAATATAGTTCTCGTTTTAACGGTTACTGCGGTTCGAATACATTTTACGGTTATTACGGTTCGAATAAATGTTTGAAATTAAAATAGTTACGAACAGTTAGTTGCTTAGAACAGTTGGTTATTTACAATAATGGATAATCGTGAATTGAATGCGGTTGGTTCACATGCTGTGGCTGGTCCAAGTGGCGTTAATAGCAAGCGAAATCGAAACAGTTCCATCAGCAGCAGTTCTTCATCGAGCGAGCACGATATTACGGTGGTAGGGCCACGCAACACTGTTGCACGAATGGACAGGTCCGTCCGGGTAAGTACCACGACCTCACAGAAGACCGGCATAAAGTAGAAAGCGTTATCAAAATTATCAGATAAAATATGTTTGCGCAACTCACCCACTTCTTCAAATAGTTTGACCATGATCTGTTTTGTACGTCGGCGCTTATTTGTCTTTTAACGTGAGAGACTACTAAGGTGAGAATGTGTCCTCTCTTTATCATTAGAAGTGCTCGATGAACTTTTACTGCTCTTTTTTTTATGTGAGAAAGAGTCAAACGAGCTGGCGGTTCACGAAGTGATAACCACCGGCCATGGACATTTGCAACACCCGTAGGGTTGCAAATACGTTGCCACATTTAAATAAAGTTTGCTCACTCAACAAACGAAACGCAGTAGTATTTCCAATTTACGCCGGTCTTCTGAGGTCGTGGTACGGATGGACCTGCCCATTTACGGCAGCATTAGAAAAGGTCGGTGGCGTCGGAAAAGCCTTTTGGCTTTCTAAAAATATCGATATAGAAAACCCTACTGGATCCCAATTGGTATATTGGTAGTGTTTCTGCAAAGGTGGTACATATTTAAAACCAATATGAAAACAAACCGTAGGTTCTTACTTCACAGATTTCGGTAATAACATAGATAAGAACGATATACAGTCTTAAATGATACTTTTTCATTATTTCCTTTTTATTGTGAACCTTTTTAATCTCGACAATTTCATATCGTGATGACAATTTATTATACCTACAGCTATTCGATACTAACTACGCGCTCCAGCTTCGCACGGGTGGACATTTATTTTTACACTTTGGGTTATGTATAAAGTGACCATGCTTCCCTTATTGAACGGGACTGTCCCTTTTCTCGGACAGCTGTCCCTTTATCATGAGCATGAGCAGCGCAGAACCGCGATCTGTTATTCCCCGCATGCACGCGCTCTTGGTTACCTAGAACGCGGTGAGGAGTGAAGGGGGCATTATTTGTTTCTTTCAATAGGCTAGCCACGCGCATGTATTCCGACTTCTTTGTTTTTGTGTAAAGTTCGTTAAATGGTTTTGTAGACAAATTGGAGTTTTGTTGTTTTGAAATTTTTCCTATAGTTATTCCGAAACCCAAGTGTTCATTTAATGTCAACCTTCAAACAACATACCCATTTATTAAGCAAATGAACACTCCCTCGGGTGTCAGATGTGAAGTGTCGCACAGTTTAAGTGTTTCCCATATATCCAATATGAAAATAATTGAAAACATACCAAATGTTGTTTTAATAAAAAACATTGAATCGATGATTTTTTTTCTTTTAATTTTTAATCTTTTCGGGATAAAGAAAATTAAAAAGTTATGTTTATTTTCATTTTAAATCAATGTCCCGTTTTGTTAGAAAAAAGTGGTCAGTCTATTTATGTATATTTTTGAAGTTTTAGTATGGTTCCATTAGATATTAAACGGTTATTATGGTCTGTTTTTGAGCTTATTCAATACAAAGATACCGCCATACATTAGAATAGATATAAATATGTGCAGATACAAAACGGATGATGCCTTTAGGAGGGACAAAATAAAGATATTTTGTTCTTAATTATTTATTCAAAGGAAATCTTGAAATGCCCTGTGCAGTAAAAAGGGTCCATATTTATACATCCGCAAACCGTTATACATGTGTAGCACTTAAATTAACCTAGTCTAAACATTGTTTTTCGCGTTCTTATTAGATAACAAATAGTATTAAAATTCATAAGACAATCTACATTTTTAAACAAGTAATTATACATTCCTAAAAGGATTAATTATAAACTTCTAAAACAAGTTACAAGTATACAATTAAATACGTAACTTTAACGAAAAATTGTATACAAGTTAAGAATGAAACTAACATTATATAAATAATACAAGCCTTGAGCTTAGTTTGGTGCATCAATCTATCCCACAATATGAAAAGACAACTTGTGCATCCGTCTTTTGGAAAACTTTATACATACTGTGGTGAGAAATAAAGAATTATTATTATTACTATAAATCACATCTAATTGAACTAAAAACAAATAAGTTAATTTTATGTTAAGCTACCGTATACGTGAAGATTTCCATATCTTTTTCTCTCTATGTTTGCGCCAATCTCTTCAGAGGCAATCTTGGATGGATCCGGATGAATCAGGATGATAAAGCCACTTGCTGGAGGTCTGAAGACTCCTCCTGTAGTACGGACGTGGACGTTGTCGCCTGGTCCCGGCTAGATTTTCATAATTTTCGCCCCTTGGCCAAACGCCTTGGGGTAGTGTTGCGTCAGTGATCCGCACGACGTCGCCGACAGCGAGGTTCTTTTAGCTCGTAATTTTTTGACTGGACACCGTTAACGTTGGTACTCTTGAACGGCTCCAAAAATGGTCGCTTACCCTGCTCGCAACGAAATTCGTATTCACTAGCGCTCCGTCGTTGAAGTGTATCGCCGCCAGTGCTGCAAATGGTCACCCTATCAGGAAGTGGTTAGGCGTCAAACTATCTTCGCTGTCGGCGTTCTAGTTGATTTGGTTCAAAGGCGAGACGAGGTGTTTGGCTTCTAACAACGTGTGGAGTCTCGCTCGGCGCTCTCTCCTCGAGTTTTAACGGTTAGTACGAAACCCCTCTTTAGTGTTATTTTCATTCTGTTGCGCTTCTTCCTTGCGTGTGTACGCCAGACGCCATACATATTTCTTGTCGACAATGACGACACGCAATGTCTGTCTAAATGATTTAAACTTTACTACGCGTTGTTAGCCGTGCCACAAATGCTCCCAAAGGGGAGAATTTTTCCGCGCTCGGTAGGACACGCTTAGGTGAAAATGTTTACGTTCGCCTTGATCCTTCACCGATTTGCTCGCTCTCGTATCTCGCGCCGTCGGTCACTTTCTTTAGGCAATTATCTTTGTCTTGATGATGGTTACTTGACCGGAGCCCTGCGCTTCAATAAAGTTGGGTCGTTGCCCGACCAGCCGCCCTAGTTGAATACCTCTTTTCTTATGTGGTCCATTTACGGTGCTATTCTCTTTGCTGAATGTGTGAGCGTGTATATTGTGGCAGCTCTATAGATAGTCGACCATGACGATGCTCTCCCTTTTCGGTACAATCTCGGAGCACGGCGATGTGCAATCTTCCTTCGTGATCATGACAAGTAGATAGGTACTTTGTTGGCCGTTTATTTGCGCATTCTTAGGACAAGTAGAAACTTTATTGGCCGTTTATGTGCGCATTCTTATTGGATACCAATTTTATAATTTAAATAGTACTACAATCCTTAAACAATTACACATTTCCAAAACATATAATTGTACAGTTAAAAACAAATAAGATGTAACTTTAACTTGAAACAATGTATAATCTATCATAAATCTTACCGCTCATCACATTAAAACACAAATATTGAACGATTCTTATGTTAAGCTAGTGTGCAATTGAAGATTGCCTACGCAAACTGTAGCACTAGTGTAATGTATTTTTTTTTGGTACGTCTGATACATCTTTAGTAAAAAAACGCTGATAATTACATCCGGCTTTATGTTGGTTTTTCTTTTTATTTATTTATTATGTTAGCAATAAAACATAAAAAACTTCGCCAAATTGTGAAAACAATTCATCGACTAGACAATGCACTCTTACATATTTATCACTTAAATAATAAAATAAAATAAAATTATTATTTATATATAGGTTACATTTCAAATAAATAAGAATAAACACAATAGAAAAACAGTAACAATCTAAGTAATGTCACTATTATAATAATCAAAAGGCCAGGCCAAGTTATTCTTGGTTATACAATCACTTTCAGAAAAAATCTCATGAAATATTTTGGTAATAATACCTTTCTGTCCTCAACACATAATAATTACATATAATAGGCTCCACATAAATTTTATGCTTTTATTTCTTAGGCAGTTATTGTTTTAGGTTTTTAAACTCTGGACTTAACACATTCCTCTAGGTCTATTAAAAATTTAATCTTTTAAGTAGGTATTGGTAATATATTACATTTTTTATACAATAACATACAACCACCGTTACAATCTGATTAATTGGGTGTAATCGCAAGATCTTTAATTAAAATAAAATCATTTGTAAATTTTTGATTTTGTCGAGATATGTATGAAAAGTATATATGTATAGGTACTAAATATAAATATAAGGTATACTACAGTAAAGTATACCATATGTAATATATATGGCCATTTTTTTGAACATGGCAATTTTCGTTTTTGTTATTAGGTCCATCTAGCTGATTTATTAGGAACAACTAACAACCATCATTTATGACGCTAGTGGTCTAAATGTGGTTCCAAATACGCCCTGTAGAGGCGCTGTATTATAGTGTATAAGGAATTGCCTTGTATGAAAAATCTCTTCTTCTACAATATACACCCATCAATACAAATTAGTCTTTGCTGCCCCCCCCCCCCCCTCCCCCGTCCCCCCATGCGTCCATTGTTTTACATGTTGACCCCTTCCCGCCCGAGGATCGGATTCAACCAATTCGATTCTTTAGATTCTCAACCATTAAGATTCTTTTGCAATTTCTAGAAATACAGTTCCTGATGGATGGACAACAGTGGGCAAGCGTGGCAACGTACAACGCGGCCCCCACCTCAGCGCGGCGGGGAACAACATCCCCCCTCCGCCCCCGCCCATCCACCTACGACGGGCCCCATCGCGCGGCGCCACAAGCGGCCGCCCCTCCCCCGCGCCCCACCTCAGGACGGACCGCCGCCGCGCAACCGCGCGAGCGAGAGGGAACTACCGAGCGACAAGGCCAACGCTATATATGGGCTGCACGACCGCCTGCCGCGCCCAAGTCGAGCGCACTTCCCGCGCCGGCCGGACACAGACTGCGTTAATGCCTCCGGCAAATACGCCGGAGGAGAGAGTAACAACGGAAACTAAGAAGCAAGCAGCGTCGGCACCGAATCGTCGAAGGGGATACTGCTGTATCTGCCAATAATGATAACAATCAAAGAATTAATTTCCGCAGTGTAAATTTTACAGATTACACCACGGAGGCGGACCGACGATCGCTTCAACGTAGGCTGTTAACACGGGCAGACTCTGGAGGCGACACACCACACTGGGGAGGTAACAACGGCCCGGCCGAGTCCTTTGCTGCGTTGTTGCAGACACTCGTGCGGGGCGCGGCGGACCTGATTTCTGAAGTCCTCACTGCAATAGCAGCCGGGGAGGATCTTGTAAACTATAGAACTTAAACTCATGTATTGGAACACAAACAAGAAGTTTCCACCCTTCCTCGCACCACTCGTCGAGCCACAGAGACAGCGCGTGCGTCGCGCTATTGCCGTCGCGCCACCTTTGTTTTATGTGAAAAGTTGCCAAACGAGCAGACGGTTCTCCTGATGTTAAATGAATACCGACGCCCATGGACCATGCTACACCCGAGGGTTTGCAGATGCGTTGACCTTTTTGGAAATTGGGCTCCAGCTACCCGGACGAGCCTGCCCATTCGTGCAACAGCCGAGGCTGCTGCGTGGCGCTACCACCGAAAAAACCACCTGAAGCGCGCGATAGCCCCCACGCGTCGCCACCGCGAGACATCTACGCAGGCTCAGGATTAGCACACTAGCACGACTCCTCACCTGGCGACCGCGAGTGAAGTTTTCCCGAGAGCAAGAGTTTTCCCGAGAAAAAGCTATAGGCAGGGCGCGTACTAAGTGCGTATCATACCGCAATCGTTTGGAACCCGTGCACCTCTCCCTGCTCGCGTGGCGACTCGCTGGGCTTCCCTTCGGGGTCTCATCCGGTTGGTTTGCCCGCGCTGAGGGGAGTAGGGTGCGCTTGCGTTCGCCGGGAACACAGCACCGCCAGCATCATCGGCCCGTACGCGCAAAATGGAAGGTGAGGGGGAACCTCCCCCGCAGCCCCAAAGGCGCGATAGGCGTCAAGTGCCGGTAGTGGACCGTCAGCTCGCCGAGAAATATTTTCTCCGGCGAACCGTCGCGCCCGCTGCCGTCCATCCGCACATTAAGTGCGCAACAACGCTCCGAAAGACCATCATCGGACGCGTCTACCACCAGCACCGAGGACAAGGAGGAGAAGGAGACGACCTCGGACCATTCAACCATCCGGCAGCCGCTGCAGCCACGGGTAAGCGGCAACGGAGAGATCGCAGGGGGCTCATATTTTTATGCAGCCCCCGCGGATTATACCCCACCGCCACGCCAGCCGAAAGCGCAGCGACGCCACACCCCGCCGGAGACGGAGGCGTCTCTGTTGGAGAAGCGGACGAAGGTGGGCCCTGCTACCTCATCACCGGAGCAGGGACCACAACAACAACAAGACCGACAACAAGACCAAGTAAGTCAACCTGGGGCGAGGGCTTATTCCCAACCCCCCAGGTCGCCATCTATTAACACGACACCAGCCAGCAACCCCAGTATGTCCCCGGATAGGAGGTCCAACAGAGACCTCGATATGGAGGACTACGGGGGAGAATCCGCGTGGACGGACGCGATGTCGTACGCGACGTTCGCAAACGAAGGCGCAAATCAGGGCGCCCGTTTAACACCAACGAATAAAGAGCCGCAGCCGTCAACATCGTACGCTGCGGCCGCGCTAAAACCGCCATCACCCAATGCGCAAAGGAGGACTAGCTCGCCAAAAGCGCCGACACCCGCAAAAAGAAAAGTCCACCCAGGAAAGAACGAGAAAAGGATATCCCCCGATCATGGTGGAAAAGCTGCCTGAGTGGACCAAGCATTTTAAAATACTGCAACAGCAGCTAGGACACGCCCCAAACGGCAGGCCGTACAGGACCGGCTGTCGTTTCCTGCCGCAGACACCACACGAGTATAGGGTGGTGCAAAAATATTTAATAAACTTATCGAAAACCACCGAAGTCGCATGGTTTTGTTATACACCTTGAGCTTCCAACAAAGGTGGGCATCAAAGGCTTATCCGAGAACACGGACACCGGGGAGATAATGGAGGCCCTATCAACCATGGGCTTCCCTGTTAAATTCGTCAAGCTTATCCCGAGGCAAAGGAAGCGGCCGGGATGTCTCTATTTTGTACAGCCAGATCACTTAAACGACCAGGACCTCGCCCGGCTATACGCAATAGATGAATTGCTGAGTATGCCGGGCGTTGAAGTCTTTTTCTGGAAAGGACGAACCGGCCCTTCCCAATGCCACCGCTGCCAAGCATTTGGGCATTCTTCAGCAGCCTGCTTCAAACCCGTCAAATGTGTCAAGTGTGCAGGCGGGCACATTGCATCCGAGTGCCCACTACCGCAGGGGGCGCAAGTTAAATGCGCGAACTGCGGAAGAAGCCACACGGCGAACGACCTACGATGCTCCGTTTTCAAAAAGGAAGCAAGAAAACGGGGCATTCAACTTAACGCTCCCACGCCCGATCCGCCGAGGAACGCCGACAATACGGACGGATGGACGACCGTGGGCAGGCGCGGGAACGCGCAAAATACGACACAGCGCGGGGAACAACACCCCCCCGCCCCCGCACCTCCAACCGCACGGGCGGCCATTACGCGCCGAGACAGTGCGGCGCCGCGGTCGGCCGCGCCTGTAATACGCCTCGCCCCAAGAAAACCGTTGCCGCGCAACCGCGCGAGCGAGACGGCAACACATCTGAGCGACAAGGCGGGTGCTATAAAAGCGCCGCACGACCGCCTATCGCGCCGCAGTCGGGCGCAGTCACTGCGCCGGCTCCAACTACGCTAATGCCTCCGGCAAATAGCCGATAGAATGAAACACTAATAAGAAAAAGCGAAAGCAGCGCCGGAAAACCAAAGTGCCTCAACTAATAATAATGCGCGATTTAATTTTAAACACGTTGCATTTACAGATAATACTACGGAGGCGGAGTCGGACAGCCAAGCTGGACGACCCCGCCGACGCACGCCTACACTGCAGGCGGAGAGGGGCCACACACAGCCATCACACTGGGGAGGTCACGACGGCTCCGCTGAGTCGTGTGCGGAGAGACTTAATACACGACGAGTTGGGACTTAACAAATTATTTCTTTATCTTCCATAGGTGTGAGGTTACATGTGGCTGGGAGGGAGATTCGAACCTATGCCGCCTACAGACCTCCGAAGTCACATCTCCACCCATCGGCACCATCTCACGCCGTTGGCGACCTCAATGCCAAACATTTGAATTGGGGGTCGCACACGATCAACACCGCGGGAAGGACACTCCAAGGGGACGCGGACCGGTGGGGATATGTGTTGGGTCCTTCAGAGCCAACACACTACCCTGCCAATGTGGCCCAAGCCCCCGATGTTTTAGATATAGTTTTAAATCACGGTTGGGATCGTCCGCTCAGACTTGAGGTACTGTACGACGTAGACTCCAACCACTTGCCCCTTGTCTCGCTTGATTTGGAGGCGACGAGTATTGCGCCTAAACCTCCAAGAATTAGGACCGACTGGGGATAATTTCAATCTTTATTAAAAGATTTTTCGCTACCAGAGCAGATTACCACCCCGGAAGATGTTGAGTGCGCAGCTGTTAAACTTAGCTAACGTATTACGGAGGCTAAGGAGGCGGCCTCAAAAACACTTCCGGATAGTGCCCGGTACGACATATTACCAGCACGTATACGCACGCTTATAAAACAAAAACGAGCGTTGCGTAAACTGTGGTCGCGTTCTCGTTGTCCACGAATCAAGCGAGAACTTAACTTCATCTCCGAAAAGCTGTCGGCGCAGGTGAAAAACCACCGTGGTGAGTTGTGGGAGCGACGTATCGATGCCGCAGGTGAACATCCTACGTCGCTACACCTCCTGAATCGACAGCTATCGCGTGTTAAGCAAGCCGTTTGTCCACTCCTTAATGGGGCGGGTCTACGTTGTTTTGGCTCTCAGGGCTGTAAGGGCGGACATCTTAGCCGATTTCTTAGAGGGTCAATTTAAAATGAACCCACAGAATGCTAGGGAGCCTGTCGTCGTCGCGCACCACAACCTAGTCGACTGCCGCGTACGGGAATTTCTGTCGGGCCCGGCGCCGGACCTCAGGGGAAGTGACATTTATGTCGCCATCCGAGGTGTGGCGAGCTGTGTTGCGCCTACCGGCGGTATTCCAAATGCGGCTCTAAAACAGCTTCCCAAACGCTGCATCGTCGCGGTCGCGCGTTTGTTTAACGGCATCCTGCGCACAGGATGTTTTCCTCAATTGTGGAAGATTGGTAAGATCTTCGTACTGCCAAAACCGGGTAAGGATAGGAGACTAGCGTCTAGCTATAGGCCTATCACCCTACTCTCTCACTTAGCAAAACTATTTGAAAAGCTCCTATTAAAACGCATGTGGCCGCACATTAATCTCCGTGAGGAGCAACACGGTTTCAGAGGCGGCCACTCAACAACTACTCAGCAAACGTCCGCGATCATCTTCGGTCGGAGTAGCACGAAGCGGCCTCCGTTGGCTCTCCGAGGGCAGAACATCGAGTGGCGTCCCACGGTGACTTATCTCGGGTGTACGATAGATCGCGCGCTAAGCCTAGTCCCCCAGGTTAACAATCTTGTTAACCAAACTAGAGCCGCTCGCGCGATACTACGTCCCGTCTTGGCATCCCATCTGCCGACCCGAGCTAAGATCGCCGTGTACAAAACGTATGTTCGCTCTCGGCTAACCTACGGGGCACCTGCGTGGTACGCCCTTATATCCAAACGCCAAAGGCACAGATTACAAGCCCAGCAGAATCTCGCTCTTCGAACTGTCGTGGGAGCGGGTCGCTATGTCAGAAATGACATTATCGCGAGGGATTTGGGAATCGAACCCCTCGAACATTTTATAGTCCGTGTCGCGCGTCGTATGTTCGACCGCGCCGATAACGGGCCTCACCCTCATTTACGCGGACTTGCACCGCTTCACGCTCGACCACCAGAGTGGCGCGCGCGCCCCACGAGAGGTGTTGCTATTGTCCGTCCCGCCCACGCATAGGGGGAGCGAGGGGGGGGACGGCGAGACCGACGCGAACACTTAATACCGTCTATATAGCCGTTGCTATGGCGACAGTTTACTGTTGTCATAGCAAACGCTGACGCAATTAGCGCGTGTGTAAATAGTGACTGTCAGATGTAGACAATTAACACTACATGATTAATTCATTAATTATGTAGTGTTGAATGTAAACAAAGGGCGGTCCATTTACATATGCACTAAGGGCGATTGTATACTATCAAGTGAGATGACGTAACGTAAATTCACGCGTCACAGTCATAGTGTCCGAGCCGAGATAGGCGAAAACATACGGTAATGTTCACATTCCGCTCGCAGCAGTCGAGACGAACGCACGCCTTGGCACGCGCTCTCTCTACTATTGCTACTCCCCACCCCTGTCCGCTTCCGCGAGCCGACTCGTTCGCCGCGGACGCTCAGTCGTCGCGCACCGCGCGCCGCGTTCGCTCGTGATTTTTATTACGAGTGGGCACCCCGCTCGCAAGTCGAGTTGCGAGGTGCAGTCTTGACTGCGCCGACCAACGCGCTTAGCAGCGGTTCTGTTTAACGTCTTAGGGCTAGTGGATACCTAACGGTGCTAACGAAGCTAGCCAAGGCTTGCCCCGATCGCCTTGCGGTTCTCTCCTGAGAACCGCGAATTTTTCGGAAGGGACCACCATCGCTGGCCTTGGGTGTAGTCCCTAGTCAGCGGTGGTCCACGTTTGGCCTTTTAGCGCCCTCGGGTAGTTTTAATTAGCTATAAGTACACACCCGCGTGCACAATAAGATCGGCACAAGGACGCACTAGGGTCACACAATTAGGCACTCATCCTCCCTGCCTATACCCGGCAGGGAGGGATACGGACACACCCCGGCATCCCACCGGGCTTACTAAAATAGGAAAAATTTTTTTTAAAAAATTAAAAAATGGCCGAAATTAAGGCCATATTAATGACCCTTCAGGCAAAGCACCCTGAAGCTTTTAAAGATGCCCTTCAGGCACTTAAAGAATTATCAAGACCCTCCTCAAGGGCATCCTCAACCGACGATGCTGCAGCGAGCTCCTCCTCGCAAGAGGAAATGGAGCTAGACTCGCCCCCTTTCTCCCGACGCCGACGAAGGAGGTTTGTTCACCGAAGTGGTGAACAAAAAGAAGCGCACCTCCCAGCCGTCTTCAACGGCCACGTCCCCCGTACCGCCAGTTAAGGCGCCAAGGCCGACCGAATCGGCCGTAGCCGGGCCCTCAGTGCCCAGCCAACCGACAACATCGCCTTCAGCGATCCCAACCCCATCGCCTTCAGCGAAGCCAACCCCATCGCCTTCAGCGATCTCAACCCCGGTTGCTACTCAAGCAGCCCCCGCGCATCCCGCAGCCCCACGTGCGCCGCAGGACAAGCGCCCACCCCCTCTATTCATTCGAGACACTGAAAAGTGGCCGATGATTGCCTCCGCCCTCTCTAACAGGCTAAAATTTGTAGCCACTACAACCGCACAAGGCATCAAGCTTCAGCTTGAAACTGCCGACGCCCACCGCCAAGTATCCAAATTCCTAAGGGATAAACAGGTGTTCTACCACACCTATACGCTGGCCGAGGATCGCATCCTACGCGCCGTAATCAAGCGTATACCCGCTAACATTCCCACCGAAACGGTGTTTGACTCCCTTAAGGAGCAAAACCTCCCCGTTCATGCGGTCCACCGCATGAAAAGCAAAAGGAAGCGCAGCCCCATAGACATGGTCATGGTCCATCTAGACCTCACTCCAGAGGGGAAAGCAATATTCAATATTGAGTCAGTCATGGGACTGACCAATATTGTTATCGAACCTCCACACAAGGCCACCCTCCCACCGTCCACGTCCGGACCGCCGTATCGAGTGTAACCTCTTAAAACCACGTGCTTTCGCTCGCACGATTCCCGTGCTCCCCGCGACCGCGAGTGCAAGCATCTTGCACTGTATCTCCCCTTTTCGTAAAGAAAAGGGGCTGACAGTGCACGCACACTGTGCGTAAAAAGTTATCCCGAAAAACATCGCGACCCGCGCACCGCTCCCCGCTCGCTGGGCGCCTCGCTGGGCCTCCCCTTTTGGGGTCTCACCCGGTGGGTCCGCCCGCGCCGAAGGGAGTAAGGTGCGCGTTAGCTCGCATAGGGAAAATAGCCCTTACCATCGTGGGCCCCCGTCAGCATGACGGACAGGGGAGATCCTCCCTCTGCAGCACGCAGGCGGGACCGCCCGCCGGCGGTTGTTGACCGGCCGCTCGCTGAGCGAAACTTGTTCGCGAACGAGCCGCCACGTCCGCTGCCGCCGATCCGCACCCCGGCCACAACAACACCTTCCGCGGCCGCCGCAGCTGAAAAAGTCAGCCACAAGGACAGCCACGCAACCACCGATGCCACCAACACGCAATGCGGTAAGACGCCAATGCCGACATATGATTATGTTCGGGCAGAGGAACCGAAACCCGCACGCCCGCCCAAAACCACGCGCCCGCGTACCTCACCATGCGGGCAAATAACCTCGCCGACCGACAAGCGACCACGTGTCGGTTCGGCCGTCTCTTCGCCCGAGCAACGCCTGCTCGACTCGGGAGCGCGTGCGTATTCGCAGCCGCCCCGATCGCCTTCATCTTCATCCACTTCTACAAATACGACCCCAAGATCTACTCCCAGCGTCTCGCCGGACCGACGCTCGGATATATTTATCCAACACTATGAAATGGAGGAGCTTGGTGGCGAATCGGCATGGACCGATGCCACCTCATATGCAACGTTTGCAAAAGAAAGTGCAGGTAAGGGTGCCTCACCTCTCTCTCCCCGAGTTCGCAGCCCGCAGCCCTCGACGTCATATGCAGCCACAGCAGCCGCATCCGCAACCGCAACACCAAGGCGCAAGACGCCCACACCGCCGCCGTCGATCGCAGCAGCAGCACCCAATGCAGCCGCCGCCAATACCGCCGCCACCGTGAACTCCGAGCAGTCGACCGCACAACGCAAGGGCTACCCGCCCATCGTATGCGAATTCCTGCCGGAGTGGACGCGACACTTTCACGAGCTGCGAGGTAAATTAGGCCACGCACCTAACGCCCGCCCCTTCGGCAAGGGAGTACGTTTCCTGCCACAAACTCCTGAGGAGTATAGAATTATTCAACGCCACCTCGCCGACGCCTCTAAAACAATAGCCATTTCGTGGTATTGTTATACTCCTCAGGAGGAACTACCGACCAAGGTCGGCATCAGAGGGCTGCCATCGGATACCACCCCCGATGAGATCCTGCATGCGCTGAGGAGCCTCGATTTCCCAGCGCAACACGTTAAACTAATACCGCCGCAACGTCAACGCCCGGGGGGGCTCTTTTTCGTGTCACTCGAACATCTGAGTGGCGCGGAACTCGCTCGCCTATACGCAGTTAATGAACTTCTCAATATGCCGGGCATTACTGTTATGGGGTGGAAAGGCAAGAAGGGCCCACCCCAATGCCACCGTTGCCAACAGTACGGCCACTCGTCCGCAAATTGTCACCGGCCCGTCCGATGCGTCAAGTGCGCGGGCGAACATATCGCTTCTGAGTGCGACATGCAACCGGGCACAACGCCTAAATGTGCTAACTGCGGCCAGGCGCACACAGCCAACGATCGCCGCTGCCCCGTATTCGTTCGCGAAGCACGTAAACGAGGAACAACACTTTCCACACCACTTTCCGTCCCTCCGCGCAACGCGAATAGAAAGCGTAACACCACTGACGCGGAAGGATGGATAACCGTAGGCGGTAATAACGCGCAATCACGCACTGCGCGAAATACGCAGTCGCGCACTGCGCGAAACGACGCGGGAACACAGCGCGTCATCACCGAGCGCCGTCGACTGACCGGGCTCGCGGCAGCGAGGCAGAGGACACCTCAGACCAGTTCCCGACTGCCCCCTGAGTGTGCAACTTCTACCCACGTACGCGTTCCGCTCGCAAGAGTGCCTACCCCCGCGACCGCGAGTGCAACCATGCAGCTCTGTATCTCCCCTTTTCGTAAGGAAAAGGGGCTGAAAGAACGCGCGCAAACAGTGCGAAAGGATCCCATATAACATCAGCAGCCCGTGCACCCCTCCCCGCTCGCTGGGCGCCTCGCTGGGCCTCCCCTTTTGGGGTCTCACCCGGTGGGTCCGCCCGCGCCGAGGGGAGCAAGGTGCATGTCCGCTCGCTAGGGAATAGCACTGCCCGAATAAGGGCCCCCGTCCGACATGTCGGACAAGGGTGATTCCCCACCCAACGCCGTAAGCGCGAGAAGCGCACACCGGCGGTCGTGGAACGACAGCTCGCCGCGCGAAACTTGTTCACCGGCGAGCAACCGACGCCGCTACCGCCGATTAGATCAAAGGCGCCATCACCACCACCGGCAGCCACTACTGTAGAACACCTCCCCAGCGCGCCGGACTACGAGCCCACGCCAGTGGGCCCGCGGTGACCACGCGGATATTCGGCGGCCCGGCATATGAACATGCTAGGGCCACGAATCCACTCCCTCCGCGACCCGCGAAGACGCTACGCCGACATACACCACCAGAAACCGAAGCATCTCTATATGAAAAACGCCAACGCGTGGGCGTAGAGATATCCACACCGGAAAAACACGTAATTGATGCGGGAGCAAGAGCGTACTCACAACCACCACGCTCGCCGTCGTCGGACTCGTCAACCGTACGATCCGTACGATCCACGCCGAGCTCTTCACCCGATCGACAACAACAACGTCAACCATCATACGATCTGGAAGAAATGGGAGGCGAAGCAGTGTGGACAGACGTCACTTCGTATGCCACATTCGCCCCCAGCACGGATAGTAAACACCGTCGTACGACGCCACCGCGTTCACCACAGCCGTCGACTTCCTACGCAGCGGCGGCCATGCTAGCCTCGTCTCCCAAGACGCAGGCAGCACCCAAACCAAAATCACCAACACCACCGCCATCTAAGGCGCAGGAACAGGAGGGCGCCCGTAAGGGTTACCCTCCCATTATAGTGGAGAAACTTCCGGATTGAACAGTCCACTTTAAGAACATTAAAAATAACCTCGGACACGCACCCAACGCACGCCCACACGGCAGAGGAGGGTTGCGTTTTATTTCGCAATCACCGCAGGAGTACAGGATCATCCAAAAATACCTGTTCGAAATAGCAAAAACCACACAAATAAGCTGGCATTGCTATACGCCACCGGAAGAAATGCCAACGCGAGCAGCAATAAGAGGATTGCCGCCCGACACAAATCAGGAAGAAATCCAAGAGGCGCTCCAGCTCCTAGACTTCCCAGTAAAACACGTAAAGCTGATACCACCCCAGAGACAAAGACCTGGAGGCCTATTCTTTGCCGCATTTGACCATCTAAGTAATGCTGAACTAAGCAGATTATACTCAATCAAAGAACTGCTGAACATGCCGGGCATAGAAATTACAGGCTGGAAGGGTAGAACCGGACCGCCACCGGCGCCCGCATGGTACGCCCTAATATCCAACCGTCAAAGGAATCGTCTTCAGGCCCAGCAGAATCTGTCTCTACGCACTGTCGTAGGAGCGGGACGCTATGTTAGGAACGATGTTATTGCGAGGGACTTGAGAATCGAACCCCTCGAATCCTTTATCGTACGTCTAGCGAGACGTATGGTCGACCGCGCGGACAACGGTCCGCACAAACACCTTAACGGATTCGCACCCTTGCATGCGCGTCCTCCTGAATGGCGCGCGCTTCCGCGAGAGATATTGCAGCTGCCCGTCTCGCTCCCACATAGGGGGGTGGGGGGGGGGGGGGGGGGGGGACGGCGGGACCGACGCCAATATATAACGCCCCAGCACAGACAGCAAGCACCATCGCACACCGCCACCGCGTTCACCGCAACATCTTACGCAGCGGCGGCCATGTTAGCCTCGTCTCCCAAGGCACAGGCAGCATCTAAACAAAAATCACCACAACACTTCACACTTCTGTCCTGCGATTGTCTGTTTTATCTCACCAGACCTTTTATCTTCCACCGTAGCATTTAAAACCTGATGAATTCATTGTAGCAAGGACACAATCACTGTAAAAGCTTGTATTATGATATATAAATAAATTTATATCAACAATTGTGTACCTAACAAACAAGAAGACCTATTTTTGAACATATTAAGGACCAGGTAATATAAAAAGCTCGACTCACCCTTAAATACATAGACAGCTCATCCAACCTATCAGTTTTATGCTCCCATATTGGAGATTTCTTTAAGAGATATAAAAGTTTATCCCAATTATGGGAGTATATTGAAGGGCTTATAGCCAGCTGAAACTTCTGCCGCCATTTGTTGTCTCAGATCACTCTCACAGGAGCTGCCGTTCAATTGTAACTGTAGAAGATTCCGTTTACACTTTCTGTCAGAATCGGGATTTTGAGAGTCCAATGATTCAATGACTCTTTGCTACAACACAATTGTTACTGTTTTTTCACATGGGCCTTTTGAAAAATACAATCAACTATTTATATTTTTCAAAGGTCCAGTAATATTTGTTGCCCAAATTGTCAGAGGATGTCCTACACAAATTTGGTCGGACAACGGGACAAATTTGAAAGCCGCCGATAAAGAATTAAGAAAATCAATAGACGCCGCCACTATGGAAGAAGTGGCCAAGAAGACTATATCTTGGCGGTTCATCCCGCCCGCCGCTCCTTTCATGGGCGGAGCATGGGAGCGCCTCATACGCTCCGTAAAGAACGCGCTCACCGCCACGCTCCACGAACGACACCCGAATGAAGAGGTACTCTCAACGCTGTTGGCAGAAGTGGAATACACGTGAACAGTCGCCCGCTGACTCACGTGTCAGTCATCGCCGAAGATCCGGAGGCCCTCACCCCCAACCACTTCCTGCTGGGGGGTAACGGAAGGGTGCCACAGCCGGGGACTTTCAACGAAAACGACGAAATATCAAGAGCCAGCTGGAGAGCAGCGCAACGTCTCGCCGATGGCTTCTGGTCGCGTTGGGTACTCGAATATCTGCCTGAGTTACAACACCGGCGGGAGCCGCATGGACTTGGTTTAAGTGTTCAAAGTGGTGACTTAGTGCATATCGTGGACGCTAATTTACCGCGAAATGTGTGGCCCCGTGGCAAAGTCGTCGCTACGTATCCCGGTCCTGACAACATCGTGCGCACGGTCGACGTGCAGACGAGAAGTGGAGTACTACGGCGGCCAGTCAGGAAGCTGGTCATACTACCACGTGCTGAAGACTCACCAACGGAGGATGCGGGACGAGCTAAGAGCGACGCTTCAACCTGAGCTGCCCACGAGCAGCAAACCCGTACCGGTAGTTATGCAACTCAGTTGCACGGCGGGAGAATGTGCGGGATAACTTAGTTTAATAGTGAATCATGAAAAGTAAATTAAGATAAGTAGAATAGTGTTTGTATAAGTAATTCGAAATAATTGCTTAAAACTTGCCTATTTTAGATTGTCTATAAAAATGTCTGTATAACGAAATACTATATGATGTCTGTATAACGAAATACTATATGATTTTAATTGTATAACTGTTTTTATATGACTATTAACGCATATGTTGTGAAATTAGTGCGATAAAATAATTAGGGAAAAAGTGTATTTTCATAGTGTCATCGTAATTAATAAAACATTAAATTGAATTATTTGTAAGCTAGTCATAAGACCTCGATTCTTTAAGGTAACGCACCAAGAGGCTGCCAAATAAAAAATGTAAGCTCTCTGATGGCTCTGGAAGCTCACTTGCAGATTCTTCAACCAGGCGACCGCAAAGTGAAGTAGCCAGAGAAAGTACTACCCGTACTTTCATTGAAAAGTGCCAGGCAGTGCGCGTACGCGAGTGCGTTGGAATACCCCAATCTTTTGCAACCCGCGCACCTCTCCCTGCTCGCTGGGCGACTCGCTGGGCCTCCCTTCGGGGTCTCACCCGGTTAGTTTGCCCGCGTTGAGGGGAGTAGGGTGCGCGTGAGTTCGCCGGGAACCAGCACCGCCACCAACATCGGCCGTACGCGCAATGGAGGGAGAGGGGGAACCTCCCCCACAGCCTCAAAGGCGCAACAGGCGACAGGTGCCGGTAGTGGAACGTCAGCTCGCCGAGAGAAATATTTTCTCCGGTGAGCCGCCGCGTCCGCTACCGTCTATCCGCACCATGAGTGCGCAACGCCCCGGCAGAACATCGCCGGGTGCGAATATTACCACCACGGACGAAGAAGAAGAAGACGAGGAGGAGGTATCGTCATCCGCTACAACCACCATCAGACGCCCGCCACAGCCTACACGGGCAAGCGGGAGTGGAGAGATCGCAGGGGGCTCATATTTCCATGCAGCCCCCGCGGATTATACCCCACCGCCACGCCAGCCGAAAGCACAGCGGCGCCACACCCCGCCAGAGACGGAGGCGTCCCTCATGGAAAAGCGGACAAAGGTAGCCCCCGCTACCTCATCACCGGAGCAGGGGCCTCCGGAACCACAGGTGAGTCAACCTGGGGCGAGGGCCTACTCCCAACCCCCCAGGTCACCATCCAATAACTCCACACCGGCCACAACCCCCAGCATGTCCCCGGACAGGAGGTCCAATAGGGACCTCGACATGGAAGAGCTTGGAGGGGAATCAGCCTGGACGGACGCGACATCCTACGCGACATTCGCGAACAACGGCACCAATAGAGGTGCCAATATAATAACACCAACTGCCAGTGAGCCGCAGCCATCAACATCTTACGCTGCGGCCGCGATTAAGCCGCCTTCTCCCAGCACTTTGCGGAGAACAAGTTCACCTAAAGCGACCAACAACATCAACACCAAGGAGAAGCCCACCCAGGAGTCCACCAGAAAGGGATATCCACCCATTATGGTGGAAAAACTCCCGGAGTGGACCAAACACTTTAAAATTCTCCAGCAACAACTCGGCCACGCCCCGAACGCGAGGCCGTACCGCAGTGGATTCAGGTTCCTGCCACAATCGCCACAGGAATACCGGACGGTTCAAAAATATTTAATTACGCTAACCAAAACCGTTGATGTGTCCTGGTATTGTTATACGCCGGCCTGTGAACTCCCCACAAAAATAGGGATTAAGGGGCTGCCAGAAAGCACATCAACAGAGGAGATCATGGAGGCCCTACTCAGCCTGGGCTTCCCAGCAAAGTTTGTAAAACTTATACCCAGGCAGAGGAGACGACCAGGATGCCTATTTTTCGTCTAGTTAGAACATCTGAACGAACAAGACCTCGCCCGGCTATACGCAACAGACGATTTGCTAAGTATGCCGGGCGTTGAACTCTTTTACTGGAAGGGACGCACAGGGCCCTGACAATGCCATCGTTGTCAGACACTCGTCAGCAACATGCTTTAAACCGGTGCGATGTGTTAAATGCGCCGGAGAACACATTGCATCGGAGTGCCCACTGCCGCAGGGAGCGCAAGTGAAGTGCGCGAACTGCGGCAGAAACCACACAGCGAACGATCGTCGTTGCCCCGATTACAGGAAAGAAGCGCGAAAACGGGGCATACAATTGAATGCGCCCACACCGGAGCCGCCGAGGAATGCAGACGGCTGGGTAACCGTAGGCAAACGCGCAACGGCGCGCGGCCCTATACTACGCGGGGAACAACACCCCCCCGCCCCCGCACCGCCACGAGAAGCCATCGCGCGACGAGACAGCGCGGCGCCACAAGCGCCCGCCCACTCAGTGCGCCCCACCCAACGACAAGCCGTTGCCACGCAACCGCGTGAGCAAGACAGGGACACCGGAGAGCGACAAGGCGGGCGCTATAAAACCGCTGCACGACCGCCTGTCGCGCCGCAGTCGAGCGCGACCACCGCGCCGGCCGCCAACACCACTTTAATGCCTCCGGCGAATACGCCGAAGGATAAAACTCAAAAGAAAAAGAAAAACAAAAAGCAGCGCCGGGATCGGAATGTCGATGAGGATGCTGCTGTATCTGCTCAATCAACCAGCACGCGCAATAATAATACTAACTTAAAAAATGTCGTATTTACAGACTATACCACGGAGGCGGAGTCGGACAGCCAAGCTGGACGACCCCGCCGACGCCTGCCTTCACTGCGGGCAGAGAGGGGCCACACACAACCACCACACTGGGGAGGTCA
Source organism: Iphiclides podalirius (assembly GCA_933534255.1). Lineage (NCBI taxonomy): Eukaryota > Metazoa > Arthropoda > Insecta > Lepidoptera > Papilionidae > Iphiclides > Iphiclides podalirius. The sequence continues at coordinate 3,867,892 of OW152841.1, read as the reverse complement.
CGACGGCTCGGCTGAGTCGTATGCGGAGTTGTTGCAGCGACTCGTCCGGGCCTTCGCGGACCTGATTTCCGAAGTCCTCGCTGCAATAGCAGCCGGGGAGGATCCAACTAACGCGGCGATGCGCGTATTCACCCGTCTACTCTCGGCGCACTATGGCTACCGTACTTAAACTTTTATATTGGAACCTCGATGGTGTAAGCTCAAAGGCGGCAGAGCTACGCACCCTCGCCCAAATGTATGGCATTCATGTCATCCTTTTGGGGGAGACTAAACTTAGGTCGGGGCAAAGCTTTAAAGTTCCCAATTACTTTGTGTATCGGCGCGACGAAGTCACTCCGCAAGGAAGGGCGTACAGGGGAACCGCCGTCCTTGTGCGGAGGGACTTAATACACAACGAGTTGGGACTCAATCGATTTATTTCTTTATCTTCCATAGGTGTGAGGTTACATGTGGCTGGGAGGGAGATTCAAACCTATGCCGCCTATAGACCTCTGCAGTCACATCTCCACCCATCGGATATTCATGCAATTTTTGATAATACCTCCCCCGCGCTAATCGTTGGCGACCTCAATGCCAAACATGTGGATTGGGGGTCGCACACGACTAATACCGCGGGGAGGGCACTCAACGGGGACGCGGACCGGTGGGGATATGATGTGTTGGGTCCTTCAGAGCCAACACACTACCCTGCCAATGTGGCCCAAGCCCCCGATGTTCTAGACATAGTTTTAAACCACGGTTGGGATCGTCCGCTCAGACTTGAGGTACTGTACGACGTAGACTCCAACCACTTGCCCCTTCTTGTCTCGCTTGATTTGGAGGCGACGAGTATTGCGCCTAAACCTCCAAGAATTAGGACCGACTGGGGTAAATTTCAATCTTTGTTAAAAGATTTTTCGCTACCGGAGCAGATTACCACCTCGGAAGATGTTGAGCGCGCAGCTGTTAAACTTAGCCAACGTATTACGGAGGCTAAGGAGGCGGCCTCAAAAACACTTCAGGATAGTGCCCGGTACGACATATTACCAGCACGTATACGCACGCTTATAAAACAAAAACGAGCGTTGCGTAAACTGTGGTCGCGTTCTCGTTGTCCACGAATCAAGCGAGAACTTAACTTCATCTCCGAAAAGCTGTCGGCGCAGGTGAAAAACCACCGCGGTGAGTTGTGGGAGCGACGTATCGATGCCGCAGGTGAACATCCTACGTCGCTACACCTGAGCCGACAGCTGTCGCGTGTTAAGCAATCCGTTTGTCCACTCCTTAATGGGGCGGGTCTACGTTGTTTTGGCTCTCAGGAAAGGGCGGATATCTTAGCCGATTTCTTAGAGGGTCAATTTAAAATGAACCCACAGAATACTAGGGAGCCTGTCGTCGTCGCGCACCACAACCTAGTCGACTGCCGCGTACAGGAATTTCTGTCGGGCCCGGCGCCGGACCTCGGGGAAGTGACATTTATGTCGCCATCCGAGGTGTGGCGAGCTGTGTTGCGCCTACCGGCGGTATTCCAAATGCGGCTCTAAAACAGCTTCCCAAACGTTGCATCGTCGCGGTCGCGCGTTTGTTTAACGGCATCCTGCGCACAGGATGTTTTCCTCAATTGTGGAAGATTGGTAAGATCTTCGTACTGCCAAAACCGGGTAAGGATAGGAGACTTGCGTCTAGCTACAGGCCTATCACCCTACTCTCGCACATAGCAAAATTATTTGAAAAAATACTGTTGAAACGTATGTGGCCGCACATTAGCCTCCGTGAGGAACAACACGGTTTTAGGGGCGGCCACTCGACTACCACTCAACTTACCCGGGTGCTGCACGAGCTTGTGTTCGACAGAAATGTCGGGCGCAAGTCGGTCGGAGTCTTTCTCGATATCGAGAAAGCCTTCGACCGGGTGTGGCACCAGGGACTTCTATTCAAATTAATAATAACAACAACTATTCCGCACGCTATCATTAGGGTGATAGCGTCCTACCTGCGGGGGAGAACCTTTTATGTTAGCGTTGAAAACTCGCGTACCTCACCATGCGGGCTAATAACCTCGCCGACCGACAAGCGACCACGTGTCGGCTCGGACGTCACCTCGCCCGAACAACGCCTGCTCGACGCGGGAGCGCGTGCGTATTCGCAGCCGCCCCGATCGCCGTCATCCTCATCCACCTCAGCAAATACTACCCCTAGATCTACTCCCAGCGTCTCGCCGTACCGACGCTCGGATATATTTATCCAGCATTATGAAATGGAGGAGCTTGGTGGCGAATCGGCATGGACCGACGCCACCTCATATGCAACATTTGCAAAAGAAAGTGCAGGTAAGGGTGCCTCACCTCTCTCTCCCCGAGTTCGCAGCCCGCAGCCCTCGACGTCATATGCAGCCACAGCAGCCGCATCCGCAACCGCAACACCAAGGCGCAAGACGCCCACACCTCCGCCGTCGATCGCAGCAGCAGCACCCAGCGCAGCCGCCGCCACTACCGCCGCTACCGTGAACTCCGAGCAGTCGACCGCACAACGTAAGGGCTACCCGCCCATCGTATGCGAATTCCTGCCGGAGTGGACGCGTCACTTTCACGAACTGCGAGGTAAATTAGGCCACGCACCTAACGCCCGCCCCTTTGGCAAGGGAGTACGTTTCCTGCCACAAACTCCTGAGGAGTATAGAATTATTCAACGCCACCTCGCCGACGCCTCCACGTTAAACTAATACCGCCGCAACGTCAACGCCCGGGGGGGCTCTTTTTCGTGTCACTCGAACATCTGAGTGGCGCGGAACTCGCTCGCCTATACGCAGTGAATGAACTGCTCAATATGCCGGGCATTACCGTTATGGGGTGGAAAGGCAAGAAGGGCCCACCCCAATGCCACCGTTGCCAACAGTACGGCCACTCGTCCGCAAACTGTCACCGGCCCGACCGATGCGTCAAGTGCGCGAACATATCGCTTCTGAGTGCGATATTCAACCGGGCACAACGCCTAAATGTGCTAACTGCGGCCAGGCGCATACAGCCAACGACCGCCGCTGCCCCGTATTCGTTCGCGAAGCGCGCAAGCGAGGAGCACACCCTGTCCACACCACTTCCCGTCCCTCCGCGCAACGCGAATAGAAAGCGTAACACCACACGCGGAGGGAAGGACAACTGTTGACTGCAATAACGCGCAACCACGCACTGCGCGAAACGACACAGGAACTCACCTGCCGATTCTACATCCAGGCGACCGCGAGTGACGTAACCAGAGAAGCTACTACCCGCACTTTTATTGGAAAAGTGCCAGGCAGTGCGTGTACGTGAGTGCGTTCTTAGTACCCCAATTTTTTGCAACCCGCGCACCTCTCCCTGCTCGCTGGGCGACTCGCTGGGCCTCCCTTCGGGGTCTCACCCGGTTAGTTTGCCCGCGCTGAGGGGAGTAGGGTGCGCGTGAGTTCGCCCGGACCGGACAGCACAGCCAGCAACATCGGCCAGTACGCGCACAATGGAAGGCGAGGGGGAACCTCCCCCACAGCCCCAAAGGCGCAGCAGGCGCGCAGTGCCGGTGGTGGACAGACAGCTAGCCGAGAGAAATATTTTCTCCGGTGAGCCGCCGCGCCCGCTACCGTCCATCCGCACGATGAGTGCGCAACAACGCTCCGGCAGACGATCGTCGGAAGCGTCCATCTACTCGAGCACCGAGGACGACGAGGAGGAGGAGACAGCCTCGGAACCAATCACCATCCGACAGCAGCCGCAGCCACGGGCAAGCGGAAGTGGAGAAATCGCAGGGGGCTCATATTTCTATGCAGCCCCCGCAGATTATACCCTACCGCCACGCCAGCCGAAGGCGCAGCGAAGACACACCCCACCCGAGACGGAGGCGTCCCTACTGGAAAAGAGGCTATCGTGAGACACCAGGTAGGAACGAAGTTCCTTCGGCTAATGTAGAATCGACACAAATTGCAAAAAAAAATTATGTAGGTTTTCTTGATTTTTCTCTTAAATTTTGCTGATTAGTTTTTATTTAAGTACAAGAAAGTATTTAGGAAATTCAGTATTTTAGGAAATAATCATCGAAAAAAAAACATCGTTATTCAAATTATCAACTAAAATAACAAAATTATACACTACTCGCTTGTGTATGCGACTGTCGCGCCTGCGCACGTCTCATTTAACGGTTTTATTCCACTTTTTTTTTTTCCACGGATTTTTTATTACGGTTTTACTATCACATTTTTTTCAGTTCGGTCGCGCAGCAAAATCCCTATCCCCCCCTCCAAGCCTGCCGTAAGGAACTTCGTTCCAAAAATGTTGATACTGATATATTAATCTAGGGGAATCAAAATCCTTACCTCTCTGGTTAAAAGATATATCTATATATGCCTGAATCATCTACTATCTTAATAGATCAGAGTCCCCAGCTTTTAATTCAGTACACTCTAGCAGTCATACAATATGAAATGCACACGCTATAAGTTGAAGGAAAACATCGTGAAGAGAAACCTGCCAATTGCTTCCAAATATTTATTATTTCGGAAATAGGCAAGTTTCTTCAAGATCTCTTCCTTCATCGCTGAGCACGTGATAAGTCAGCACCTAAAATGGCAATTAGCAATTTCATTGGTGCCGGCACCGGGATTTAAACTCTGTACACTACTCTGTGCTCGAGTCGTTGAATTTAAAATCATCGTCTGAACACGAATTTCTCTGTAATCCAGTTATTATTAATAATGTGTAAATGTTGCCATCAATTACGAAAAGTTTTTGCTTGAACACGCACTAACTTATAACGTTCATTTTTTATTTAAAAAAAAAACAAAGCTCCCTTGAATAAAAACCGCAGCGCGAGGAATCTCACTTCCCTCAGGACAACCCTCATTGTATGCTCTAAAGCAAGGAGCCAAGTCTCTGCTGGTCCGTCCAGCAGCAAATTATGCTTCCTCTCAATTACCTCCCCGTCTTCCGATATCATGGCCTTGGCTACTGGGAGACCGAGAGCATTCTGAAATACATAAAAGGTCATGGATTATGAAAACATGACAAGGAGAAATAAAAAGCAAAAATGAATGCTACATAAAAAACTGTTATTTAAGTTTATTATATTTGAACTATCTTTTTTAGAGATATAACCGCTAAAAATAAATATTTTTCGTCTTTTTCCAAACTGTAAACTGTTCCGTGTAAATAATACATACAATAATGTCTTGTTTTCACTGTTTTCAATCAATAACTCTATTTACAAATATAACAATTATTCAATCCCAACATTATAGATGTCCAAGATGAGAAATAAGAGACACATTGAAACTAAGTGTTTATTATATAACATGTGTTATATACATGTATCTGCTCTTACAATGGCTGCCATTATTTCGAAAACAAGATTCAGAGAGAAAGATCAGGGGATCAGTTCTTAGCTCTTTGTCTAACACTCCAAATTTCATCAAAAACCTTATATTAAATAAAATAATTGAAATCAAACTCAACCAGTGAACTCTCAATTGAAAAAACATGCACCAATTTAACTATTTTAATGACTTCTTCCATAAAGCTTCTCTGTCAGAGAGAGGATTATCTTAAAAACTGCTTTCTTGTCTTCATCAGAACGACATGACAGGACCATATGGAAGTAATCACTCAACAGGGAATGCGCTTTGGCATAGGGGTGGTTCATAAGCAGAACTGTTAAGGCAAATATGTAAGTAAATTTACTAATGTATGAATTATTTGACAATATGAAGAACTTGAATATATTAAGGAATTCTCAAATTACTATGACTAAAATTGTGCGGGATAACTTAGTTTAATAGTGTGCGGAATAACTTAGTTTAATAGTGGATCATGCTCTGAGAAGCTCACATGCTGACTTCTTCAACCAGGCGACCGCATAGTGAAGTGACCAGAGAAGTACTACCCGTGCTTTTATTTGAAAAGTGCCAGGCAGTGCGCGTACCGAGTGCGTAGAAGACCTCAATTTACGAAACCCGCGCACCTCTCCCTGCTCGCTGGGCGACTCGCTGGGCCTCCCTTCGGGGTCTCACCCGGTTGGTTTGCCCGCGCTGAGGGGAGTAGGGTGCGCGTGAGTTCGCCAGGAGTCCGCACCGCCACCAACATCGGCCGTACGCGCAATGGAGCGTGAGGGGGAGCCTCCCCCGCAACCCCAGAGGCGCAACAGGCGTCAGGTGCCGGTAGTGGAGCGTCAGCTTGCCGAGAGAAATATTTTCTCCGGTGAGCCGCCACGCCCACTACCGTCCATCCGCACAATGAGTGCGCAGCAGCGCTCCGGCAGACCATCGCCGGAGGCGTCCAACTATACAAGTACTGAGGAAGACGAAGAGGAGGAGACCGCCTCGGTAACATCCATCCGACAGCAGCCGCAGCCACGGGCAAGCGGAAGCGGAGAGATCGCAGGGGGCTCATATTTTTATGCAGCCCCCGCGGATTATACCCCACCGCCACGCCAGCCGAAGGCGCAGCGCAGGCACACACCACCAGAGACGGAGGCGTCCCTCCTGGAGAAGAGGACGAAGGTGGGTCCCCCCACCTCATCGCCGGAGGAGGGGCCGCAAGAACGAGACAAACCGCAAGTAAGTCAACCTGGGGCGAGGGCGTATTCCCAACCCCCCAGGTCGCCTTCATTAAATATAACTCCTACAAGCACACCCAGTATCTCCCCGGATAGGAGGTCCAACCGGGACCTCGATATGGAGGAATATGGAGGAGAGTCCGTATGGACGGATGCGACGTCGTATGCGACGTTCGCGAACGACGGCGTAAGCCGTGTTACACCATCAAACTACGAACCGAAGCCGTCAACGTCGTATGCGACGGCAGCACAAAAACCGCCATCACCAAGCGTCCAAGGGCGGACTAGTTCACCCAAAGCGCCGAAGGACACCAAAGGACAGTCCACTCAGGAGAGCACAAGAAAGGGGTACCCACCAATTATGGTTGAAAAGCTTCCTGAGTGGACCAAACATTTTAAGACTCTTCAACAACAACTGGGACACGCGCCTAATGCTCGACCGTACAGGGCAGGCTTTCGTTTCTTACCCCAGTCACCTAACGAGTACAGGTTAATTCAAAAATATTTGATTAACCTGTCTAAAACCACTGAAATCGCTTGGTATTGTTACACGCCAGCAAACGAACTACCAACTAAGGTAGGCATCAAGGGCCTACCTGAAAGCACTGAAACAGGCGAAATTACGGAAGCCCTAACATCTATGGGCTTCCCCGCCAAATACACAAAACTCATCCCGAGGCAGCGTAAACGACCGGGATGCTTATTTTTCGTGGAATTGGAACACCTCAACGAACAAGACCTCGCCCGGCTATACGCAATCAATGAATTACTAAGTATGCCGGGCGTTGAAGTCTTTTGCTGGAAGGGTAGAACTGGCCCATCCCAGTGCCACCGCTGCCAAGCTTTTGGACACTCGTCGGCGGCATGCTATAAGCCAATAAGATGTGTAAAGTGCGCAGGCGGGCACATAGCGTCTGAGTGCCCGCTACCACAAGGGGCGCAGGTCAAATGCGCCAACTGTGGACGTAATCACACAGCCAATGACCGAAGATGCCCCGTTTTTAAGAAGGAAGCGCGAAAACGGGGCATACAACTACACGCTCCCACACCCGATCCGCCGAGGAACATCGACACGGACGGATGGACGACGGTGGGAAGACGCGGGAACGCGCAAAATACGACACAGCGCGGGGAACAACACCCCCCCGCCCCCGCACCTCCAAAGCATAGGAAAAGTCGTCGAGAAGTGACGAATTCGTCAAGACCCTCCTCAAGGGCATCTTACGAAAGCGCCGAAGCGAAAATCCTCCTCCTCGCAAGAGGAAATGGAGCTCGATTCGCCGCTCTCTCCCCCCGACGCCGATGAAAGGGCGGCTTGTTCACCCCCAAGTGGTGAACAAGAAAAAGCGCAAAAAGCGCTCTTCGTATTTTTATTTATGAGCCGTCATCAGCGGCCCCGTCCTCTGTTCCGCCAGTCAAGGCGCCAAGGCCAACCGAATCGGCCACAGCCGGGCCCTCGAGGCCCACTCGCCCGACACCACCGCCTTCAGCGAAACCAAC
>OW152841.1:3621340-3859340 GCA_933534255.1 Iphiclides podalirius | reverse complement strand
TATATATATATATATATATATATATATATATACTGGGGAGAAAAGAAAACTTAAGAATATTCAGTGGCTGCAGACAGAATAATTACCTAAATTCAAATAAAGGAAATCTACCTCACGACAGTACTGTACAGTATTATATAAATTAGATCTTATTTCTTCAATGTTAATAAATTAATATTAATTTAATTACATATACAAAAAAAAACATTACTTATCGCATACTTTTGCAATTGCCTTACCGAAAGTAAAGTACTCAGAGATCTTTTGCACTTACAGTAGCGATGTATCCTCGTGAACTATCATTAGGGATGTGGATAAGATTGACGTAACATAATTATAACATCTTTTGAACTATCGTTAGGGATGTGCCTCAGATCGACGTACCGCAAGACAGGATGCCGCCGAGACCGCACAGCGCGAAGTACTTCGGCGAAGCGAACTCGCAGGAGTCGCCCTGCACCACCGCAGCGGCCGCCATGCCGCTCTGCATTGCGGTAAAAGGAACACCGGTTGAAAATCGGGACCAGCAATAGCTCGGAAAGAGACGAAATCTACTGAGGGAATTACCTAGTTCATTTTGTTATAAAATGTTTTTAACGATTTTCTCGCGTTCATTTTCAATTTTAGCTCCAGACTTTTGTAATCCTTTTCAGCCGGCAATTAGAAGATTGTGTCGTTCATTATAGCTTTTATCGATCTACTATTGTTGCATTAATGGGATCTTCCATAGAAATACCACGGCCTCATTGAACTATAGTATAGAAGTATTCATGGATTTGCATGAAATGGGAAGCTCCAGGGAGGTACGTGGGACGTGGTAGGAAGTACTAAGCAAGGAGCTTTTCCTGTTGCACAAATGAGCAGGTTCCTCCTTAGAATCACCTCAACCTGATGGAAGAACGGCGTGAAGTGAAAGTAGTGTACTTACGCGTTTCGTATGGTGAGTGAGGTAATTGGCCCACTTTAAAGATTCCCAATTTGTAAGCTGTTACGTTGTAGATGTCCATGGACTTAACATTAGATAAACCGCCTGCTCACTTCACAACTTATCACATTAAATTACAACAGCGTCAAACAAGACCAGTTAGAGCAAAAGTATTCATGAGTTTGCTTTTACAGGTTGGAAATGCACTAGCAACTTAGGGGTGTCTATGGACTGCTGTAATAACTTAACATAAGTGATTTGCCTTAAAAGTTTAACTTAAAAGCAGCTAATTTGTGTTCATATTGGGTTATAGAAAACTTAGAATATATTTCTCATCAACTAGTTAGAAACAACTTAATGTTTTCTGCAATATGTACTTGTTCATATGTAATTTATCTAACATCTCTGCTAAATTAGCCGGTTACAATTCTTGCATTAAATTTGTAGGTTGAATAAAAAACTAAAACAAATAGTCAAAACTAATTATACAAATTCATTAAGATGCAATATGAATTAGAAAATTAAAATTCACATTAATTGTTTTTGCAACATTTATGGCCTACTACCCAATATACATGTGACAAAATTATATCATTAACATTATATGGCAAAATGGTACTAGCAGAAAAATCCACATACATTTGCATGTTCTGCTATGGGATATGTTTTCAAGGCAAAAGTATGTTGCAATCTAGCAAAATGGTGCACTTATTTTTTTTTTCAAATGGGTGAGTACATGGTGTAAGCTTTGCATATCATAGTTGGATAATATTGTGGTTCAAATACTCTTATAACAAAGAGACTGGTATAATAGCCAGAACTGTACAAATTTGAACAGCATGATATGAAAATGCACTTGTTTCTGCCCTCAGCTCTCATAATCCTTTGATCATTGGGCATCTCTGCCGCACAGGGCTGACATCGAACACACTACCAGATAGTAGAGTGGCGCGGCGACGCCACAGAACAACCGCCCCACACGGCAGCACCCCTCTGGCATGAGTTTTCATCATTGGGCATTAGTTCGGTAACATAATAACAAAATTACATATTTAAAGCATTTATAATTCTTGTCATTCATTGGAATAGTTTATGTGCATGGTAATTTTGTAATGTGATGCCAAGACAACACCACTAAAAAAGTACTAAGGACATCTGCATACCTGTGCGGCTTGTGGGGCGGCAATTGCAGCTGGTTCACATTGTGCAGGAGAGAGGGGGCCCCGGAAGGGCGAGTTCCGGGCCGCGTCCAACAGGGATGAGAACATTTTACTATAAAAAAAATAAAATTCTTGGTGCCATTGTTCAGTTTCATCAAATTAATTACTAGAGTAAACATTAATTCATGTATTTTCCAATCATCAAAATAATTACCTACTAATATAATATTATAAAAACATAATTTAACAAACAAACATAACTAGTTCTTTATATCTAAATTAGTTGATAGAATAATTTGTAGGTACTGGTAATTCACTAAATTACAGGATTAATTTACAAGTAAAATGTTAATAAGTAATACAAAATGTATCCCATAGACTGCAATTAATTATGTTATTACCCTCCTTGAAAACAAAAGAAAATATATCTTCTTTAAAAAGGTCATTTCATTCTTAAAAATAAAATTTGGCGTCCTCGATGAGGTTATACAAGTCATTGCCAGTGTCATGCATTTGAATGATGTTAGGTAATAGTAATTAAAATATTTTAAATAATCATTACATTTCGGTAAACTTTTGTGTTTCTAAAGCCTAATTAACGTAAATAATTTAGTTATTTCAATTTATATCCAAATTCGGCAGATTAGCACACTAGCCAGAACCAATCAATACCGATTTGAATCAGGCAGACGTCACTGCGGCCATCTAGATAATCGATAAGATTAAAGAAATTACTATTGTCTAAAATATCTTAGAAATTATTGTACTTTTAGGTTAAAACTTATTAAATAAAATTGGAAAAAATCTAAATGGAGCAAGGTCACGTGCAAACAACGCTATTAAGTTACGTAAGGCGAGAATTAAGAGTAAAGAAGGAGATAAATCTACACGAATCTTCTTTAAAACGAACATATAACATACGATATTGTAATTGAGATTAATTTATGTAAAGATAATGTAGGATAAAGCCACTTACATGTCTTAAATCCGATGGAAATTAATCACACACCGCACCGCGCTTGACGCACAGTGGTAAAGGAACTAAGCTGACGATGCAAGCGCCATGTCAGATTGTCGGATGTTATGTAATCACGTGAAACTTTTGACAAATCCGGGATACCATATTCACTTTACCACAGCAGTATTTGGTCTTAATGAAAATTTCGTTATAAAATTTTACGTAATGAAATAATTAGTTAACGTATTTAAAAAATTAGCAATCAATTGATTTAATTAATTACTAGGAGTCATTTTATTCCAGGTATTACTGTAGAGCGACATCTGTCGATGAATAGAAAAATTGTATTCCAGGATGTTAATATGAACGGGTAACCGCAAAATTTAACAGGTTAAGGTTAGCTTTCCACCTAAAGTTTTTTGCACCTTTTAAAATTTTAATAACCATAAATCGTTTCTGACCGTTTATTTTTTAATGTTTTTAAGCGTACATTTATTTATTTTTTTCCAGCCTTTCATATTTAAATCGTACACTTAAAAAGTTTTTCTCTGAATAAAGTAAAAGTAAAGTATCAGCCTATAAGTATATGTCTCACTGCTGGTTAAGCCCTCCTCCTGGTATCAGGATATAGGACAGGAATTGGCGGACTTCACATATCTTCCAAATATTTTTTTTATTATTATTTCGAAAATATGCAGGTTTCCTCACGATGTTTTCTTTCACCGTTGAACAGGTCATAATTCAGCACATGAAATTAATAATTACATTGGTGCCGGTAACGAGGATCGAACTCAGGCTGCTCGAGTATTGAATAAAAGGCGAGCGCCCGGACATTGAATGATACATATTAACTACTTAGATCTGTGGTTTTGTGAATAAAGCTTTTACTCATCTTAATCCTATTCTGGAAGTGGAAAATATGTTTCTTAAAGAATAATATAAATATTGCTATCATTCTAAAAGATCCTCGAACACATCAAGAAAAGTACCACGAACAGGTCAACTGTTACTCAGAGAAAACATTCCACACCATCGCTAAACCAATTTGGTTGGCCAAAGTTATGAATAGAACTCGGTTTTTAAGAAATAGCTCCTCTGCAGCTAAGCAGTTACGATGTGTCCTAGATAAGTATACATGGCCCAACCAAAGGGTACAAAGGTACCAAGGATATAAATCCTTAACGTTATCTTCTACATTAACGTTCTCTGCAAACTTGAACTTGATGGTGGTAAAACTGTTTCATTTGCAAATAAAAATAGTTCTTAATGGTGGCTTAAGAGGAAATAAAAGTACGTCATTAATTTTCTCTCGAACCAGATAACTCGGTTTTCAACTTCTCATACACGGCCAAATGCCTTCAGCGCATATCTTTTCTTCAGGGGGTTTGAACAATTTAAATTCAGCCGGAGTGGATGGTTTATCTTTAATAGTGTCCCTATTTACCTTTTCGGCTATACTTGTATCTAAAGTAAACGACATGACAACAAATTAATGTAGGGTTAATTTAATAAATATGTAAATTCATCAATTGCGTGACATGTGAGTGACGACCTTATGATACTAGTTACCAACTCTCTATCTCAAAGGATTGTTTAAGACATTAAAAAGAAAACAATTAATTATGGTTTGTTGCTACAAAGCCTACCAAATAAAAATAATGAACGCCCTTGCAGTTTCCGAACAAATTAATCTTGTTTCGTCAAATTTATTCTCATTGCATATTGCATGTAAGCATAACTAAGGCGTTGTCTTTTCAAGTGGCCGAACCGAATTCAATTCAAAACCGATTGCCGGCTAAGTGAATGTCTGATTTTCGGCGTTCTCATACAATGACTCTAAAGACTTTCCTTCTTAAGGCGGTTTGAAATTTTTTTAACCAGGTATGATCATCGCTAAACAAAGTTGAAGCGTAGCACTTTGCAACAATAACAAGTATAGCAGATCCTTGTTTCTAACGTTTACGTGTAAGACTAATTAATCTTACGTTTTAATCAATCAATTTTCAAGTATCTATATCAATCAAGAGTGGATTTCCAGCTAAATATAATAGGCAGTCACTTTCATAAGGGGTTCCCTGTTTAAGGCAGTGGTAGGAGCAGTTGATTATGTGTTGTTTCTTTTATTTACGCGATTATACACATTATAAATGAAACTATTGGCGTTTATAGGCTGTTACGTTACTTACACAAATATTGCATATTATTTGTTTTATTAATATTTTCTGGCAAAAAATTCAAAATGCAAATCTTATATTTCTTAGAAAGTTATATTTGTTCTACTAGGATTGTGTTTGCTATAACGTAAATTTTCTATTACGTTTTAATTCGTAGTTGTACTGGGTGCCATTTTAAATTGTGTTCCTCATAGACCCGTATAAATGGGTATTATTAAAATATTATACGACATGTATGATACGTTGACTGATTACTGAGAAAAAAATCATACTTTCACTTAATCAATTTGTTTTTCATTCTTTGAAAGCTGCCAGATACTTAGTTCTTTATGTAAGTTCATAACTGTGAACGTTATTCGTACGCTGTAGATAAAAAAAAGAATATTCGAATAGGTTAGTAATTATTGAATTAGCGAGTGCTTTTGAAACTTTATCTCCATTATTTTACACATGATGCTGGATTGGTTTAAGGGTGTTGCAATTACAACTATTCTGACATTCACTTATGGGTATAACTGGATTCTTAAAAAATAGGTTATCTTGTAAGTGCTAAGCTTGGTGACCCAACCTCATTTCTTCTCTCCATTAACCGTTCTCCGCAAACTTCAACTTGATAATGGGAAATTGCTTCATTTTAAGATGATACAGCTCTTATTGTCAGTGGTGAGTTTTGACAAAGTATTTCACTTAATTTAAAAAAAAAAAAAACAAAATAACCAAATGGTACAATGAAATAACCAAAAGTATTCACAAACACCCGATGCAACTGTATAGATGTTTTTTCTTTACCTAGGTACAAGGCTGAAGGCTGTACACGTTTACGCGCCCTGTGTTTATGAATTGTGATCAACACAACATTTCGTTCGGACTTAGATACGTCGGACCCACCATCGGGGGTCCCGCCGGATAACACTACACCCACTATTGTGTTTGTAACAACAAACACAATAGTTCGCCCTCGCCTCCGAGCACGGCGAGATCAACACAACGCGTACACAAGGTACACCAACGTTCCAGGGCGGTTCTCACCGCCCCCAGCCACCGATTAGCTAAAACACAGTCGACGACCATCGGGGTCCCGAACCCGAAACCTTGATGGCCCTTAGATGACATACCATATTTAAACGCACGCATGAGCACATGCGCGGCCCTACCCACAGCGGAGGGCCCAAGCCCGTGGGTTCTGACTAGCCCACCGGTTCTGTGTCAGATGAAGCTTTAATAGTCTCGGGATTGAAAGCAAAAACATCAGTTAATACAAGATACAAGATACATTTCGTTCGTCAGAAAATACGTGACGTTTGGCGGCCCTGAGGAAAGTAAAGTAAAGTAACAGCCTATCATGTCCCACCGCTGGGCAAAGGCCTCCTCTAGACAGAGGGTATCAGGGCATAGTCCACCACGCGGCCCCACTACGGATTGGCGGACTTCACATATCTTCGAAATACATTTTTTTTGTTATTATTTCGAAAATATGCAGGTTTCCTCACGATGTTTTCCTTCACCGCGGAGCACGTGACAATTCAGCATTTAAAGTTAAAAACTTCATTGGTGCCGGGGATCGAACTCAGGTTGCTCGAGTATATATTGAATTAAAGGCGAGCGCCTGGACACTGAGCTATCACGGCCCTGTGATCTTGAACTAATACACGCACATCTTCTTGTAACGAAAAGGTGCCAAAGCATAGCTGCAATCCTACGGGTGTTGTAAATGTCCGTGGACGGTGGTATTGCCAGCTAGTGGCAGCTTCCTTTGCCACGTTCTGTCATAAACAAATGTTACTCGATACCATTATTTTTCAATTCTGTGGTTTCTATCGCATTAACATTATGGAGAAATAAAATTGAAGATTTTGCCTACCTTTCAGGGTTTAGGATCGTTCAGTTATCATTGATCAGAAAATTAGGGTTCACCGAGTTGCCGTTCACCGAGTCGCCACCACTCGCGCCAAAAAATTTACGAAGTACCGACAGGATGAATCAAATACAGGCGTTCGGTTCTTAGAAGACGTGGCTCCGAAAATTAAACCGCGATAAGTAGATTCACATTTTATCCACTTTATCTTTGCAATTTTTTATTTTGTAACCGACCAATTGAGCGAAGCCGATGATATGGCAAGTAATGAATTTAACACCAAAAACTCACCAAAATACGGGTCCATGTTTAATATCATTGACTTCATCTTGCTGGTCGGTAGACCACTACACGCGCGAGTAGTTTGGGGAAGCGGTTGTCTGAAATGCCGAGCTTCATATATGTTTGCCACCCACTTGTAAGAAAAACATGGTCGTTGGCCATTGCACTTATTTAGCGTTTGAATTAAACTTACTTCTTCGCAGATACGAGTAGACTTCTTATGTCACAATTTTATATCGCAGGTATCTAAATGTATCGATCATTTATCAGTGACATATCTCTCTTATCGATAAATTTGAAACTCGTTCGAAGATAATGTGGTGTTTAGTAGTTTTTTGGAGCATTCACGCCTGCTATAGTAGTCAACCAGTATTTTTGTAGTTGTACTTCTTTAGGCGCGGTGGAGACATTGGATCAGAGTGTATTTTATGACGTGTTAGTAATACATAATTTACTTGACGTGTGACGAAAAAACATAAAAATTATATTAATGGAATCAAGCCCATGACGCCGAAGCCGATCAACTGAGTTAAAAAAACCGGCCAAGTGCGAGTCAGACATGCGCACGAAGCGTTCCGCACCATTATCTATAAAGTCCCACTTAAATATTTTATATCCTGTTTTTAGTATTTGTTGTTATAGCGGCAACAGAAATACTGTCATCTGTGAAAATTTCTACTGTCTATCTATCACTGTTCATGAGACAGCCTGGTGACAGTCGGACAGATAGGCAGATATACAATGGAGTCCAAGGGCGGATCCAGCTTTGGTGCCAGGTCACGTAGTCGTGGTCAAGTGATAAGAAGTTATAATTTAATTTTTATAATCATACATACATGTAAAAAGTAGGTATTTTTAAACGACTTCAAAATTAAGGAGGTTATCAATTCGGATGTTTATATTTTTTTATGTATGTTCGGGCATAACTTCGTCATAATATATTCGTTGCTTTTTATTATCATATATTATACAGGGTGGCTTTTATAAAGGTGCCCAAATTCTCATAGGAGGTTCAAACTCGGTAGTATAACCGTTTATTGAAATAAAAACAAAGTTTTTTTTTTAATTGGCATTCTATTCCCTAAAAAACAGAATTTGTTGACAATGCGGTAGTCATTCATAGATGCGTCGTATACTTTTGAAACTAACTTGTGTGCGTGTTGGTTATGAATGATCGCGCGTAAAATAAATGAGTTGCCCATAAATCACGCACTTTCCAGATAAGTTCAAATGAATGTAATTAATTAAGACTGATTTTAAATATTTATCATTTTTATATAACTTTATTTATGTCTAGAATTTAATAAAAAAAATGGATACACTTAGAAAGCCTCTCTGTATAGTATTTTTTAAGTAGCTTTTGGTAGGCTTACTTATTATTGAAATTTCTTTTTACTAGATTTTATGTAGTCATATTGGTTATAATGTTTTTTCAATTCCTCTACTCCACACGCTGGCTCCACTTTAATGACAAGTAACCTAAGACAGGACTATCGGGACACGGGCTAATAATAATATATAATCAACCCAAATGCATACTCCTAAATTAGCCGTACACAAAATAAAATTACATCGTCCACGTTAAAAAAATGTTCATAAATAACAAAAAAATATTTATTCAGTCATTCAGATCAGACCCTGGTAACCATCTAAAAATTAAGTACTAGCCAAGACGAATCTAACGAGCCGAAACTCGATGGGGTTGAGTCGTTTGATTACAGAGTGGTCATATGAACCTCACAGAATAGACCTCACAGAAGATCGGCGTAAAGTACTTCTGCGTTTTGTCTGGTGAGTGAGGTAGCCGGAGCCCACTTTATTATAAGGAGCAGCATCTGCAACCCTATGCATATGTCCATGGACGGCTGAAGATGGAGCTCCATCATAAGATCCTGGTTACCTATGAAAGACAAACTACTCGTCAATACGATTCAAATGTACCCAAACGCGATGAGGCTCTGTCGTTTCATTGCGAATTTCCTTTGGCCACCTTCAAGCTCCATCATCGGATCAGCACCATGTCATAAAAATATTGCATTGTCTCGCGATTTACACATCTATACAAAATTTCAGCTCAACCGGTAACTGGAAAGTACATCAAATTTAATTTATAAGATTTGATAAATGTTCATAAAATGAAAACTACGTGGCCAAACTATGGCAAAAAATCACGTGAATCGGATCATAAATCTCAACGTAAGCGGTGTACATACATACAGAAACTCCTTCTTTTGAAGTCGGTTAAAATATTATATTAATTTAAATTAATATCGAAGTTACTTACATAAAATATTGCGGATAAAAATATTATGTTTAACAATTTTAATTAATGGTCCACCTAGGTCATAGAACCACCCCGTGGGGGGGGGGGGGGGGTTGTCATGACCCCCATGACCCCCCCCCCTGGATCCGCCTTTGTGCGTGCCTCTACCACCGCTAGTTAAAACGAACCTAATGCAGAATGAATTTTTAGAAAACGATAGATTTCTAAGGTAACAAACAACATTAAAAAAACAACAAATTGGAAACCTCCTCCTTTTTTGAATTCGGTTTAAAATGAAACTAAGATACTTTTTAGATTATGTTCGGCAATCTTTTATTTATGCAGTTGGTCAAATATTCAATGCATGTTTGATACATATTTTTAACGTCTCGCCTGTAAGCTGCTTTCTTTTATTGAACGAGGGTTGTTAATTACTTTAGTACAGTAACGCCCCGTTTCTGAAACACTGATCATCGTAGATGTCAACTAATCAGCTGTCAAATGAATTTCAAATTTAATTTTAGTTGCCAAAAGGATGTTTAAACTCATTGAGTTGATCATTCTGATCATAAAGAAGATCATTCTGGGAGTTTAACCATCCTTTTGGTACCTAAATTGTAATTTGAAATCCATTTGACAGCTGATTAGTTGACATCTTGATGATCAAGGCCCATTTACACGATGCCATTTTCTTGTACATACAAGAGCAATAATTGAATGCAATAAATTGCACGCAATAATTGACCATCAAGAATTGTAAGCAACAATTTACACGCAGATATAGTAAAAAAAATTGAATGCGATTATTGAATGCAAGTCTTGACAAGAAATAATTGTAAATGTCTTGTTTACACCAATGCAATTATGTTTAGGCGATTATTGCTTTCAAGTTTTGACTTGTCTAAACACATGCTTGTATGTGCGTGTACAATTTATTGGCGTGTTGCTTCAAGTATTGCACGTATTTACGTTGACAAATTTTTCATGCAAGTGTTGAACGTTTTACAAAGGGCTGTTTTTTTAAAAAAATGGCTCAATAATAAGTGTTCAAGTTAGATTATGCCGATTAAATATATTTCATTGAGATTTATTTATTATGATCCATATATTATTATTCATATTTTTATCCAACTTTATTTACGACCTTTTCTCAATATTTCTATCCTCAAAAGAACAGCAATGATTAAATACCCTCACTCATTGCACAAATTTTTGCAAAGGAAGGGAGAATGCAATTGAATACAAGAATTGCTTAAGAAATTATTGTGTGTGCTGTTTACACCAAGGAAAGTTTTGAAACAAAACTTGAAGCAAGTCTTGTTCAACAGTCAAGAATGTTATGTGCTGTTTAGACAATGCAACTCATTTATTGCTTCAATTTAATTGTATATAACAGGCAAGAAACTTGCACCGTGTAAATGGGCCTTAAGTCTCAACACTTAACTATGGAAATCAGGCCTTTTATCGCCGAAATTTTCAATTGTCTATCATTTGGTCACCCTAGTTCTGGTATCCCGCTCAAAATGTGTACAACTTCAAAATCGGGCTGCCGATCCTTAGGAAATTCCTCAAAACGTGGGAAATTTTATAATTATGTGGGGATAAATTGGGTAATAATGTTTTTGGGGAATCGTGGGGAATTAGTTCTAAAAAAAAATATTTAAATTATCCTATTTAAATATAATATATAATATATATATAATATATAACATAAAGCTTTATCGGTAAATAGTATTTTATTTTATCATTTAAAAACAATTATTCCTGCCACGCTAATCTTTCGTCTTTAAGTTAAATATCCTCATTTTCGCCTACAACTATTTCCTCTTCATTTTGGCCTTTAAAAAATTCTTTAAAAAATTCGATTTCAAAGTGCATAGGATGGAAAAGTAGTATTTATTACGTTATTGTTGTACTTGTCCGTGTGTCATCAGTGATGAAAGCCACGATTTCAACCAGAATCAGGTGACACTGGCAATGGACAGATTCTACTGAACGACCTCCGGATGACTCCAGCTGAAGTTCTGATGTCGGCAACTCGAACTATGCCGTCGGGCACAGGATGGATTGCGACGATTCTTCCAAGCTTCCATTTCAGTGGAGGAAGGTTATCTTCCTTTATAACCACCAAAGCATTTAACTTTAGGACATCCTTGCAGGAACGCCATTTTACCCTTTGCTGTAGCTCGGATACATACTCCTTACTCCATTTTTCCCAAAAATGCTGACGCAGTTGCTCAATGCGTTGGAATCTAGTTAAAAGAGGAGTGGAGCTATGCTGGTAGTCTGGTTTTGGTAAAGAAGTCAATGCCCGTCCAATCAGAAGATGTCCTGGGGTCAGTGGTGTGCAATCTGCAGGGTCTGAAGACAGCGGAGTGAGGGATCGAGAGTTCAAGATTGCTTCAATCTGAGTCAGTGCAGTGTAAAGTTCCTCATAAGTCAGGTGACAATTGCCCAACACTCCAAGCAAATGATGTTTTGTCGACTTGACTCCCGCCTTCCAGAGACCGCCGAAGTGAGGAGTATATGCCGGAATAAAATGAAAATTAATGTCCTCATTGGCCATACTTTCGCTCAATAAGTTGCATTTGCTTTTTAAGAATTTTGATAAATCATTGTATGCACCAACAAATGAGGTTCCGTTATCGGAATAAATATTAACGGTTTTACCCCTTCGAGAAATAAATCTACGTAATGCCAGCAAATAGTTATTTCTTGTTAAGTCACCTACTAACTCCAAGTGAATAGCCTTGGTAGTAAAGCAGATGAAAATACAAATATAAGCTTTAACTATCCGACACCGATAATCACCGATTTTCAAAGGGACGGGTGGATCTAGCAAGTTGATATTTATATCAGATATTGTATAGATAGATGTATAAAAATCAAGGGAAAGAGATTTTTAATTTAAAATACCAAAATGTACCTTAATGTTCAACTTTTATTATTTTTCGTAATTTTTTCTTTACTTGTGCTGTAAGGCCTGCTTTTAACCAAAATTGACAATTGTCGGGCACAATGGCCATTTTTGAAATGGTTACCCTGATTGAAACCAACGGTCTTTTTCTTTTTTTTTTTCTTTTTTTATTTTCTCCCTTCGTATTTGCTGGACTTCTAAAGTTCGTCATAAAGCCCTAAACTAAATAATTATGTAACTAGGTTCTTTAAATATTTTAGCAGTTAGCATCTCAATCCTGGTTCAATTATTTTAAATTGGCGTGTAAGTATTTACTTTCCTCTATAATATATGTTGTTAGTTGGTACCGTCATAAAGGTTTTTTTGTTTTTACTTTCGTAATTTAATGTTGTGATGGTATCCACCTTCTTATTGTCTACTCCAATTTATATTCTGGCATATTGATTTTATATTTAATATCCATAAGTTAATTGAGAAATTCTTCGTTCACTGAAGCACGTGATGAGTAGTAACTAAGACTAGAGATGCTATTCCTAAATTCTAAAGGCCCATTTACACGATGCCATTTTCTTGAACATACAAGAGCAATAATTGAATGCAATAAATTGCGCGCAATAATTGTTTAGACCATTTGTTGTTTAGACCATGCAACTCATGTATTGCTTCAATTTAATTGTATACAACAGGCAAGAAACTTGCCCCGTGTAAATGGGCCCTAAGTTTCCTTATTTTTCTTAATTATTTCAGATCAACGTGGTATATACAATAACAAAAATTTAATGACCCGTCAACCTATAATTCGGTTTCAACATCTGTAATGTTCTAAATTCTAATGCAGTGATCCTCAATTTCGAATTTCCATTGAAATAAAGATCATTATAATGGTAAGGTAATTTGTTAATATATTCCATTTATTTTATATTCCCATAATAGGTATTATAATAACAGTTTTTTACGTCAGTTTATGTTTGTATGAACTGAACATAATTGTCTAGCTTGAGGATTGATCTTTTAGATGCCTCTACAATCTACGACGCAATAATGTTTTCCCACATATTTCAACAGCTTAGTCTTAGTAGACAATTTATTAACGGTAAGTAAGGTTTTGTTTACTGCTTTCTGAGTTCCTATTGTTCTTTTTTCTTGCCCAGTGGCATGAGGTTTACTTCAAGAAAATAAGTGATACATAAATGTAGTAAATTTAAAAAATAAAACTAGTTTTACCATAATTTATTTCAATTTTTAATACAAATACAATAAGAACAATGATGTAGGTATACCTGACTATTTCACTTGTTGCATGTAAAATTAATTTAATGAGATTGTTTCTGTTAGAAATTTATATTCCTTATGAGATGTTACAGAAATATCACACCTACCATCCAGAAAATAAGCATACAAAACAATTTAAGGCTAATAGAAAATAAAAAAAAAATCCCGTATTAGCAGTTCAATGAGCGTGTTGATGCTGATTTGGAAGAGGGATGCCGTCTTCTGTTCTGATGGTAATTCTTTAAATATTTTTAAATAACTTCTTAGATATCTTAATAATAATAAATAAAAAACAATAAGTCAAAAGCACATTTCACCTGAAGTTGAAATTTTTTTATCTATTTTTAAGACATTTAAATGTTTTCATCAAGTCTACTGCTGTATAGATATATACTGGTTAATATAAAATAAGGAAAGGTTGTAACTACAATAAACCTGATCCAGGTAAAATTGTTTCTTTTATATTTTATTTTCCAAGTTTGAAATCTAAACAAGCTCCTGGAAAAGGGCTAATTTTTCTCAATTTCTGAACCTTCATTACAAGTATCACTTCTTCTTTCTTTAATAAATGGCTTCACTTAAAAGAATTCTGCCAATATAAAAGTACTCCAACAAAGAGTAATGAATGTACTTCTAAAGTGATCATAAAAATATAATATGGCTGATTAAAAAAGAGTTAATTATAAGCAATTAAAGTAAATTGGGAACATTGACATTGCATTTCCATGTTATTATTTTTGCAGAGAAGATCTTAATAAACATTAATTTGTTCAACAAATAAATCCAAGTCTCTTGCATTTCAGATGAGTGACTCGGTGAGACGAAATGTAGCAGTCAGTTTGATCTCCTTACTAGGTAAGCATTGGGAATATTTTGAATTTCATTCCTGTCCTATTATATTTTTGTCTGATCTGTTAAAAAATAGCTATTGAAGAAATATTTTTGAAAATTATTTGTAATTGGAATTTCCAGTGAAGTTTGTTTGTTTAGTTACACTTTTTAAATCATATCATTTAATCTGTTAATGAGTAATTCAAAATTGATATACACATTAATGTGATTCAATATGACATGGTATGGGCATACTATGTGAAGGGATGAAAGTCATATGACTAGAAGAGTGGTGAGTGTGAATGTGGTCAGAAGGTGTAAGCTAGAGGAGGGCTGAGAATGCTTTGATGGACTGTATGAAGAAAATATTTTTGTGTGATGAGTGCGATGACTGCTGATAAAGTAAGGTGGAAGGAAGGTTGTTCCAATCCTGCCTAGTGAGGGATATAGGGGCAAGAGAAAAAAATGTGATAGAGTATGATCAATAATTTATTTCACATAAAAATGTAACACAAATTTTAATCCTTACTAATATTATAAACGCGAGAGTTTATATGTATGGATGGATGTATGTTACTCTTTTTCACGCAAATACTACTGAATGAATTCTAATGAATGTTTACAATAATATATCAGAATAAGACATAGGCTATAATTTATATACATATTTTTATATATATTTTTCTTTCTGTCTGAATGTTACGTCTTCAGCCTATTCTACGCAGGCATAGTCGCGCGAAGCAGCTAGTAAATTATAAATTTTACGCATTTATAATATTCGTAAGGCTATAAATTAATATTATGTACACACATTAAATATTTGTGTTCTATATGGAGTATTATATTAATTATTATACCTTAAGTACTGCATTTACCCAGCTTATCAGTTTTTATGACGGATATATTATGTACATATATGGATTGACTTTATCCAATTTAATCCATATTTATTTTGATTTGTTGCACCTACAACAGTTTCTTGGTTTGGAAGAGAATGCCAACAGGCATTATGTCCTTGTCAAAATAAGATTCAATTATTTGTTTTGTACAATACTGAATTTAATGATATAGAAATATCATTAAGTTCAGTATTGTACAAAATTGGATACAGTAAGAATACTGTAACCAGTTTTTTAATGTTCAAAGTTGCCAGAAAAGCAGACTGTTCTCTTTAATTTAAGTTATTACCGCCGCAACTGGACAGATACATCACCTGACGGGTTGCGGTTAACTCACTTTCCACACGAAATGCGAAAGAATAATACTTCAACTTCACGCTGGTCATCTGTTAATCTGCTCATTCGCGTATCAGCCGTAGCTGTTGTGTGGCCCAAATAAACTTTAGACACAACAAAAGCAAATATTTACTGACTTAAGATTCATGCTTTCTTAACATATTATATTCACTTAAGAGCAAATAATTTCCAGTTCCATGTTGGATTGGCGTTACAAGAATATTGTTATTGAAGAGTTAACAACTAGTTTGGATGGGCGCGTGTCCAACACTACCGCATCAGGAAGCCAGTACTCAGAACCAATGGAAGCGTTATTGTCAACAACAATCAACTATTACTAACACCCTGCACAGAACCAAGAGGTAATACTTCGTTTTTCTTTTAAATTCCATTTTATTACCGATAATTGCAAGTATATGAAAAAATCTTGTTCAGTGCTATGAATTCGCATGCAGATTTTTCAAAATATTATCACATATTATTTTGGTATTATTAATTTTTTTTTATTATTACTAATTAAACAATCTCATTTTCTGAGTTATAAAGTCGATTTTCAGGCGTCATTGATATCTATCCCACTTACATATACGTCCGACGAATGCGTCGGGTATATTATGCAGGGTACACGCCGTGCACTATCCCTCTTTATGAAATACTGGAAAAATCATTCTTATTAAAATAAAGCCGGCAAGAATCCAGAAGACATCCAGAAAAGTAGGCAAATAGCAAAAAAGGCCAAATTCAATCTTGGTTGTTCCTGTCTGGAGAGTCCATCTCGACATCGAGAATACCTTCGACCGAGTGTGGCTCGTTACCGTCGCAGAACAAAACTTAACTAACATAGCTGCCCAATTAACACTGCAGTCACGGTTAGGGAACACTTGTTTGATTACAAGTCATAACCGACTGGCCCTCGCCAGCAGTAACTAGGGATGGCAACAGTAACTAGCAATGGGAATATGGTTCAAAGGGGTTGGAATAACACAGGTTCAGATTTGAAAATCCATTTTCAAAATTGATTTTTTTCAACAAAATGTTGAAGAGACGTGGACATTAGCACAATTAACATGCCGATAATGAATGTCGAAGACAGTGATCTGTAAACAATCAATCAAGTTTCTACAGGTGATGGCATACCTTGCTTGCGAGCTGCTTCTGTGGAAGATGGGATGGCTCTTTTGTGAGCTGCTTCTGGTTTCTGTGGATGATGGGATAGCTCTTTTGAGAGCTCCTGGTCTCTGTGTATGATGGAATAGCTCTTTTGAGAGCTGCTTCTGGTTTCTGTGGACAATGGGATAGCTCTTTTGAGAGCTGCTTCTGGTTTCTGTGTACGATGGGATAGCTCTTTTGAGAGCTGCTTCTGGTTTCTGTAGACAATGGGATAGCTCTTTTGAGAGCTGCTTCTTGTTTCTGTGTATGATGGAATAGCTCTTTTGGGAGCTGCTTCTGGTTTCTGTGTACGATGGAATAGCTCTTTTGAGAGCTGCTTCTGGTTTCTGTGTACAATGGGATAGCTCTTTTGAGAGCTGCTTCTGGTTTCTGTAGACAATGGGATAGCTCTTTTGAGAGCTGGTTCTGGTTTCTGTGGACGATGGAAAAGCTTTTTTGAAAGCTGCTTCTGATTTCTCGAACAGGAACGAGGACAATATGATTGCTAAAGTTAAAATTTAATTGGGAAAACATAAACGCCTAAGAGCTGCACAAGTTAACCTGTCGGTGATTGACCGTGATATTAAACGCATTACCGCATTAATAGCAGGTGACCTTCTGAACTTAAAGAGACCCTGGAAGAGACCAAAGATATTAAACAACACTAACTACTCAAAGTTGGCCCCAATTTTTCAATCATCTAAACATAGTGTATTTGGATTTGTGATGACAGGTAATTTCTTTTACATTACATTCTAACTAGATTAATAATATTTATGTTTATTGTTCACAACATTGGATGTATAAAATTTTCACATTAGTTTATGAATGCAAAGGTCTTAATCCTCCCATAGCTTTGGCTCAATTATTATAAATAACATGTATTAAAGATGATGTGGCCAAAACTCCAGTAATGTTTTTTTTATTATATTTTATTATATTATTTTATTAGATTTTAATATATTTATATTTTGTTTGATCGCATACTTTAAAGCAGAATATATAAATGAACTTAGCAAAAAAAAATTTCGGTATTCATTTAGGTGCTGCTAGTTAATATAGTTATGTTTCTGGTTTATTTTTAGGTGTAATTGTTCACAATTTTCCAAATCTTTTGAAGAACTGTGAGGTATTTAAAAAATGGGTGGAATTAGCAGGTGAATATGTCAGAGGCATGACTGATGAGCAGATCCATAAGAGCAAGAAATTAATAAACATTTTTACTGAAAATGCCAAAAAACGCAACAATCATCTCAATAATTATCAACTACGTAATGATTTAAAATATCAAGTATGTATAGATTCCTATATTAAATATATATAAATTAGCCATGACATAATATAATATAGTTAGCTCTAACACTAATTATGTAAATATTGTTTCTTAGACCAAACATTTATTTATTTATTCATTCGAAATTGGCCAGTGTTTGACTGCCATCCCACCTGATGGTAAGTGCGCTAGCTCAGTCAAAATCTGTTCACCTTATCACCCCTTTCAGCCTTGAAGATGCCTATGTTATAATAGGAAAATGTAGACAAGATCAACTATATATTATATAAACAGTTAAAATATATGCATTTTTAACTTCACAGTGTGGAGTAATGTTAGTAACAACAAATGTCTGGTGTTATCCCATGGGATGCTTTTAAGCATAAGTTTGCTTGTGTTAGGCAGCACCACTCTTCCATAGCATACTTATAATAAACTTAACTAAATACATAACAAATTTATAAACCTAATTTAAAAAAAACTGTGTGTGTGTAACTTAGCATCAACTCCATTTCAGCATAACTTTTAGCCTTAAGCCATTAAGAACCACGCAAATGTAAATGTAATGTCAAATCACTTAAAATCCTTCGGTTTGGAAGAATTGAAAAAACGAATGATTAGTTAATTTTTAGAATCTCCATGTTAAATGTGCATATTCATCACATTTTACCATCTACATCCCAATTGCCTGCACTACCTGTAACAGCTAAAATTAACTTATAATTTTAGTTTTAATTCTTTGTATTGGCACTATCAACTACTGACCCTGTAGAAGGCTACTTCTAACCCTTCCAAACCCAAGTATTCAAAGTGATTTGACAAGCATGGTTTTGTCATTACTAATTAGCAATGCAATGAGGAAATCACTGATATGATGATAAGTTTTAGGCTTTTTAGAGCAAAAACAATTTTCCATGTCACACTGCATTTAAAACATTAAAATCCTGTGTGGCAATTCACGTTGCTCATCATTCTGAGATTTTAGATAATTGTCTGCCAAATGTATGGTATTTCCTCAGACTAATTGTGTAAAACTATTGGTTCCACCACTACATTTCAGTATCACAATAAATATCTAATTAATGAAACTATTATTTTCAGAAACACACCTTTGGGCATGGACACCAAAATACTAGCCACTTCTATTTGACTGCTTCCAATGAACTGGGCCGGGCGCATCGTCAACAACCAGATCATGTCCGATCGCCTGGACTCTGGCCTTGCGAAGAGATGTTGCATCCCTTTGCATTTTCTATCGGATATATGACAATTGGGCAATTTTGTGGGCCTAAATCAAACTTAACACAGTCAACTATCCCCCATGCGCTGGTGCGGTTAGTGGCTTCGTATTCATCGATGGTGTCGAAACGTCGCCAGTGAAGAAAAGCCAGTGTTCGATAGGGGGCTGTTTGACCTCAACCCCGTATGCGTTCTTTTTTTTACGTGGGACTTTAAAGACCCACGTTGCAACTGCGCTGCCTCTTTTGCCGAGGACACGAAAAAGCAATCTTCCACGAACGCCGGCGCAACTGTGGCCTTCTCAGGCCTCCTCTTTCCGGGTGTTAGGACGCCTGGTTCAGCCACATGCAGTGTCGGTGACGCGCTTTATACCAAACGTGATACAGTTTGAGGACTTTAATCCGGGTAAGAGCGAAAATGTACTGTCGGCCTGTTTAGGGCTATATAATAGGGCGTCTATTAATAATATTAATATTATTATTAATTCATCATAATAAAGATCATCTAAGATGATAATAAAACGATTAAGAACGATTAATCACAATAACAGTTAATGATATACTTAAATTAAAGAAATGTAAGTCTTAATATGGAAAAAAAATATTGCCAAAAATTAGGTAAAAACATTTAAAATAGTCAAAAAAGGATATTTATTCAAAATATAGAAAGATACAATCACTATTATGTCAATAAAATATAATTCCATAAGTGATTACTAAGGAGAGTAAACGTGGCACCAGTAAGCAACGTGTCTTGAGCGAGGGACATATCATCGAAAGCTGGTGGTGGCTGGCGTCTTAGTGTATTGCACTATGATACGTCGACTGATCATTTAACTTTGGGAAGTCTGATGGCGGCTGGCTTCTAAGTGTATTGCAATATGATACGCCGACTGATCATTTAACTTTGGGAAGTCTGATGGCGGCTGGCTTCTTAGTGTATTGCAATATGATACGTCGACTGATCATTTAACTTTGGGAAGTCTGATGGCGGCTGGCTTCTTAGTGTATTGCAATATGATACGTCGACTGATCATTTAACTTTGGGAAGTCTGATGGTGGCTGGCTTCTAAGTGTATTGCAATATGATACGCCGACTGATCATTTGACTTTGGGAAGTCTGGTGGTGGCTGGCTTCTAAGTGTATGTGCAATATGATACGCCGACTGATCATTTGACTTTGGGAAGTCTGGTGGTGGCTGGCGTCTTAGTGTATTCCAGTATGATACGTTAGCTATTACTTGGCTTGGGTGGGGGTCCGTTGGTGGTTTGCGTCTTAGTGTTTTCACTATGATACGTCGACTATCTTTTGGACCATACGATCGGCGAGATGCCGTTCTACGTTATAGCTATATCCTTGCGGTGAGCTGTGACTCATAACGCGCTCTGCGACGAAATGTCGTGCTGACCTTATAATTGGTAATGATTTCTAAATACTAACATCACGTCTGCAGTCGCGGCGATCTGGAAAAAGTGGTGGCGGTCCTCCAGGTTATACTTATATTAATGAGCCAGAGTGCCTGAATATTCAACTTGTGCCCAAAACCGTATTGACGTACATTCACTAAGACTGGATTTGTTGTTGGCTTGTATGACGTTTACACGCATTAACATGTGTGACTTGGCTCAAAGTTTGTGCTAACGCATTGCCAAGGGGCCAAGGCCTCTTTATGATGGTAAAACAGCTTAGCAATGGACTTCGGTCCTTTCCCCAACTTCCCTCTTCGCGGGGAGCGCGGTTGATGGTTGGCGCTCACCGCACACGGCGTTGGTAAGTGTTTTCATGGAGCCGTGTGCCTTCCCCATATTTTTTAATTTTATTTTATAAAATGTGGGGGAGTGATTAACTTGTATCGGGTATTTAAATTTAATGTGAGCCCTTTTCAATAGAGAAGGAATATTAGTTTAAAATAAAGCGTGGGAGTATACTATATACTCTGAGCCCGTCCCAAGCGAGTCGGGATTAGTGAATAAGGAAGCAATCTGGCATTATCTTCGGCTTGTACCGCGACTAGTGAATATTTATCTAGCCAACATACACCTAAAAGAATCAGTTTACTAAGTAAACACAAGGTAAATGGAGTCCTACTGAACATGACGATCATAATAATATTTTATACGGCTATTTATTACCTTTAGAAAGATCAATAATTTATCTTATCCACAAAATGATGTTATTGAATTTATTCATATAACGGGGCAAAATATAAAGTCTATATTAAATATAAAGAAGACTTGTTTCATTTCAGGTCTTGGCAGCCTTAACTACGTCCGAGCAATGGGGATATGGCCCAACAAGGTTGCACCCAGACGGACAGAGACCCGCAAATCAATTTTCCGCTTTTTGTTGGAGAGTCATGAGGACATGAGCATGGTTTACGTACCGATAAATATTGAAGAATGCTATCTGTAAGTAATTAATCACGTTATCAGAGGTGACGGAAATGCTCTCCTGCAACCTCTTCCTGGTTTCTATAGAGAATGTGAAAAGAGCTATCTTTTGAGAGCTGCTTCTGGTTTCTGTGGATGATGGGATAGCTCTTCTGAGAGCTGCTTCTGTTTTCTGTGGATGATGGGATAGCTCTTTTGAGAGCTGCTTCTGGTTTCTGTGTATGATGGGATAGCTTTTCTGAGAGCTGCTTCTGTTTTCTGTGGATGATGGGATAGCTCTTTTGAGAGCCGCTTCTGGTTTCTGTGTATGATGGGATAGTTCTTTTGAGAGTTGATTCTAGTTTCTGTGGACGATGGGATAGCTCTTTTGAGAGCTGCTTCTGGTTTCTGTGGATGATGGGATAGCTCTTTTGAGAGCTGCTTCTGGTTTCTGTGGATGATGGGATAGCTCTTTTGAGAGCTGCTTCTGGTTTCTGTGGATGATGGGATAGCTCTTTTGAGAGCTGCTTCTGGTTTCTGTGGATGATGGGATAGCTCTTTTGAGAGCTGCTTCTGGTTTCTGTGGATGATGGGATAGCTCTTTTGAGAGCTGCTTCTGGTTTCTGTGGATGATGGGGTAGCTCTTTTGAGAGCTGCTTCTGGTTTCTGTGGATGATGGGGTAGCTCTTTTGAGAGCTGCTTCTGGTTTCTGTATATAATGGCGTAGCTCTTTTGAGAGCTATTTCTTGTTTCTTGAACAGGACAACGCTTGAGATAATATCATAAGCTGCTAGTACTATAATTTTCACCTTTTTCATCAGGTCCGAAATATGTGGAGGAGCAGAAACTGGACAAACAGGCAACGGTGAGTTTGAGATTTGAGAAATATAGAACTGAAAATTGCTTCATGCACTTGGATTGCATGCATAGAGAGGATCCAATTGCCTAAAGTACGCTACATTACACTGAGCTGCAAATATTATGAAAGCAGACACTTAATTGTTCTTGTTCGCAGGTGTTCTCTTCCCTACTGTGACATCGGTGTCATGGTCAAGCGCTTGCTGTACTTTGAAAAATATCGTTCAATGGCTGAGATTTTCATTATAGCATTGTAAGTTATTTATTTATTTATTTTATTTATTTTATGCGAAAAGTTGTCAAACGAGCAGTCGGTTCACCTGATGTTAAGTGAAAACCGCCGCCCATGGACATCTGCCACACCCGAGGGTTACAGATGCGTTGACAACCTTTTGAAAATTGGGCTCCGGCTACCTCACTCACCAGACGAAACGCGAAAGTATTTGTCATACTTCCACTTTACGCTGGTCTTCTGTGAGTTCGTGGTACTTACCCGGACGGGCCTGCCCATTCGTGCAACAGCCGAGGCTGCTACGTGGCCCTACCACCGTTAAACCGTCTTTTGGATCTTAGTTAACAGTTCCATACTTCATATACTCTAACGCAAAAAGTCACGTTAACATGCCTTTTTAGATAGTTTTATGTATGATAACCCACCGGCGGTGGTCCATAGGCAGCTCTGAGCGAAAGTTATTCGTGAACGAGCCGCCCCGTCCGCACCCCGACTGAGACACCGGTCGCCGCAGCTGATAACATCGACACCACCAGCGGCGCACCTACTACCTCAAGCGACAAGACGCCTGTGACAATGTGTCGGTTAATCCGAGGTCCGACATGATTATGTTCGGGCCGAGGCACCTAAGCCCGCACGCCCGCAGAAAACTACACGCCCGCACAGCTCACCGGGTGGCAACATCACCGCGTGTTATGTCGGCCGTTACCTTTTGTGACCTGTTGTGTTTCTGGGAGCAATATTTCGACACTGGGGCGAGGGCATACTCGCAAACGACCCGGTCATCCGTTGACTCCTCGAGTTCACCCCTACGTATCCCACTACGAATCGGAGCAGTTAGGTGGCGAATCGGCCTGGACCGACGGCACATGCTATGCAACTTTTGCGAAAGAAAGTAGGTAAGGGCGCCTCAACTATTCATCCTAGACATAATCCGCAGCCCTCGACATCATATGCGGCCACTGCAGCCGCACCAGTCGCCATACAACATAGGCGTAAAACTCCTACACCGCCGCCGAAGACTACCGCGGCGCCAACTAGCACCGCCACGACCGCTACAAATACGGAGGGAACATCTGCAGCACAGCAACGCCGGGCCCTTCGGCAGAGAAGTCCGATTCCTACCACAGACTTCTGAGGAATACAGGATTATTCAACGCCACCTCGCCAAAGCCGCGAATATGCTGGTACTGTTACATTCCTCAAAGAGCTATCAAAGTGGGCCTAAGGGGGCTCCCTTCCGCGACCGAGCCTGAAGAAATTGTGCTCGCCTTAAGAGACCTCGGTTTCCCGGCGCAGCGATAGCGCCCAGGCGGGGGCTATATTATATTGCATTGGACGACCTCAACATCCAGGAGCTTACACGGCTATATTCAGTAAGCGAACTTTTATTCATGCCGAGAATACAGATAATCCTTTATGATAGAATTTATAATAACCTTAGTGAATTTTAAACGTAAATTAATATTAAATAATGCTAAGTGTAACAATGTTATTCTAAAACCAAGTTATATATTTCATTAGTGTGCGCAATGCACGTTTCAGTGTGCTGGATTGGTAAAGAAACAAGAATGTCGTGAAGACAGAAAGAACACTGTTTATTTTCAGACGTTTGTACAAGGTTTTTCTTATGCAATAAAACGTTCTTCTTTCTTGCCGACTTCTTCTAGTTGCTTGTTCCACTGGTAGATCTTGATGCTTGTCGACTGCGATGATGCCCTTTTTTTTTTTTTGTTGGCTGGATGAGCCACTGTTGGCCTTAGGGGCCTTTACAGATCCGACGGACTTGAGGGGGCCGGGCGCTCGAGGCGCCTGGCCTGAACCTCGCGTATTTATTATTACGCGTTATGGCGACTAAGCTCGAGGGCTCCCGAAGGAACCTCGGCTCGGGCCGTCACGCTATTAGTTTTACCGGTTTGGGAGGCCGCCAAGCTCTTAGGGCGCTTTGGCGGACGCTCCATGGAGTGATCAGGCTCAAGGGTCCCCGAGAGGGGACCCTTGACGACAGGTGTCGTCAGCAAAGAGGGCAAATTCTACATCTTTGACACGCGGTATGTCATTGGTGTAGATCGTAAATAGGACTGGGCGAACACTGACCCTTGGGGCACCCCGGCTCGAACGGGATGCGGTGACGACTGCACGCCCTCGACGCGATAGCGAAAGGTCCGATTACTCAGGAAGTCTCGTATTATCCATACGAGATGGTCGGGCACTCCGTACCCGTATAACTTGTATACGAGCCCGTTGTGCCAGACTTTGTCGAACGCCTTTGCTACGTCCAGGAAGAGTGCTCCGGTGTTGAACCCGCGTTGTCGTTTGGCTAGAATGTGCTCCGTGATGCGGTGCATTTGGTGGGTACATGAATGTTTGGCTCTGAATCCAAACTGTTCTGGGATGGGGAGGCCTTTAGTGTCCATAAGGGATCTTAGGCGGGCTAATATTAGTCTTTCAAAGATCTTCCCAAAAGTTTTGAGAAGACTTATTGGACGATAAGAGGTTGGGAGAGTGGCGGGTTTGGAGGGTTTGAGGAACCCTATGACATCAGCTTCTTTCCATTCGGACGGGAAGAAGCCTTCGGTTAAGGCCGCGTTGTACATTATAACTAGGATCTGAAGGATGCTAGCAGGAAGGAGTTTGGGGTCACCTTATTGGTGATGCCGTCTGAGCCAGGCGCTTTGCGTGGGCGTAGTTTTTTGATGGTCTCTACTAGTTCTAGGCACGTGACCGGGGGAACGGGATCGCGAAGTGGCTCTAAAGCTTTCCTTTCAACCTCTTCGTTCACCTTGCGGAGGTGTTCTGGGTTGACCGGAAGCAGACTAGGGGCGCATTGGGACTCTAGGCTGTCAGCTAGGCATTCGGCTTTCTCTTCGTCCAGCATTGCTGGCGTTCCTATCGGGCAGATTAATGGTGGCATGTTTAAAGTGGAGTTTCCCTTTAAGGATTTGGGAAGTTTCCAGAAGGCTCGGCTTCGGTTTAATTGAGGCTAAGGTGGAGTCCCACCGATCGTTTCGTGAGTCTGCTATGCGTGTTTTGACTTCACGCTGCAATTTACGTAGCAGTCTGCGATTCGAGTTGGTGGGATATGTATCGTAGGCACGTGTGGCAGCATTCTTGTGTCTCAATAAGTCACGTACATCGTCTGGCAGGGCCCAGCAATGGTCGTCCCATTGCTGGGACCTGTCTCGAGCATTGCTCGACGACGGTGTTGACGTGGCTCGTGAGAGCCCGAATTGCTGTTTCAGTGTCCTGTTTGTTATTAAGTTGGTCTGGGATTGTCTCTAATAACTGAGGAATGGGTTCGTTAAGTTTGGTTTTTACTTTGTGCCAACTAATGACTGTTTTGGTTTGGGGAGCGGCTTTTGCTAAAGGCCCTAGCCGAAGAAGAACTGGTCTGTGATCTGAGTGAAGCTCATGTATCACTTCTGGATCCCGTATGGAGAGACTGATGTTTTTGATGACTGCAATATCAAGCACATCCGATGAGTGTTCCGCTATGTAGGGAAAGTGCGTATGTTCGAAGGGGGCTACAACTTCAAAGTTGAGCCTGTCGGATAGCGAGTCGAGTGCGATACCTCGACTGTTGGTGCGTGTCGAGTTCCATCGGGTGTGCTTGCTGTTGAAGTCGCCAGCTAGGATGGTGGCTCCTCCTATAGAGAAGAGGGCCTCGAAATCTGATTGCAATATTGTTGCAGTTGATCTGCAAGGGAGGTATACTGATGCTAAGGTGATAGGAGAGTGGCCGGTTAGTGCCAGCTGACAGACGGATGCCTCGAGATGCGTGAGCGCGGGCGTGTCTACCGGTACGCAGTGGAGGGATTTTTTATAGTAAATTAGTGTGCCGCCGCCCGGGGCGCCGGCACGGTCGTTTCTAACTATCCGATAGTTGGGGATGTGCGGATCCCTTGTCGCGGGTTTCAGGAACGTTTCCTGAATTAATAATACGTCGATTTGGTGATCGCGCAGAAAAATACGTAATTCGTCGCGTTGTTCTTTGAGCCCGTTCGCGTTGTAGAAGGCTACGTTGATCGATCGCGGTTTGACTCTGCCATTAATACGCATGGCAGAGGGACTGATATTTAAGTTATTATCGTTTGTGGTTGTACTATCCATATTGGGTTTCAACAGACAGCGCAGCAACTATGTGCTGGTACTGGTTGAGAAGGAGTATTCTTGAACCGAAGTCGCCTTTGGCATATTGCTCGGCGAAATACATAACCTCCGCCATGTTGACGGTTCGGAGGAGTTGACTTAGCGGAGGGAAGGAGGCGGCCGTTGGAATCGGCTGCCTCCTTGTTGCCTAAGGGGCGGGCCTAATGGGTCTGCGTTTTGATGCGTTGGGGCAGCCAAGATAATTGGCTGTGTGTCCCTCCGACTGGCAGAGGACGAATGCGGGTGGACCGTAGTCGGCCAGAAGTGCCTTGTCCCTAGGTCTGGGACATTCTGGGGTGCCGTGGTCGCCTAGGCACTTTACGCACCTGGGCTTGGCAAAGCAGTTACGGGCGGCGTGCCCGTAATTCTGGCACTTGTGGCACTGTCCCGGGAGGGGGTGGCCTTGTGCGGGGGTTCGATGACTATGTTAGTCAGTCCTATGACTGACTCGATATTAAAAATGGCTTTCCCTTCTGGGGATAGGTCTAGGTGGACCATAACCATGTCTATCGGGGAGCGCTTTCGCTTACTTTTCATGCGGTGGACCGCATGTACAGGGAGGTTTTGCTCTTTGAGAGACTCTAATACTGTTTTTGTTGAGATATTGGCTGGTATACGCTTTATGACGGCGCGTAGGATACGATCCTCGGCCAGCGTATAGGTGTGGTAAAACATCTGTTTATCCCTTAAAAATTTGGAAACTTGACGGTCGGCGTCGGCAGTTTCAAGCTGAAGCTTGATGCCTTGTGCGGTTGTCGTAGCTACAAATTTTACCCTGTTTGATAGGGCGGAGGCTATCATCGGCCACTTATCAGTGTCCCGAATGAATAATGGAGGTGGGCGCTTGTCCTGCAGCGCACGGGGGGCTGCGGGGGTTGGTTGTGAAGCAACCGGAGTTGGTTGGTTCGCTGAAGGCGATGGGGTCGGAGGAGTGGGCCTTGAGGGCCCGGTTACGGCTGATTCCGTCGGCCTAGGCGCCTAACTGGCGGAACGGGGGATGGAGCCGTTGAAGACGGCTGCGAAGAGCGCTTCTTGCGCTTCTTCTTGTTCACCACTTCGGTGAACAAACCTCCCTCGTCGGCGTCGGGAGAAAGGGGCGAGACTAGCTCCATTTCCTCTTGCGAGGAGGAGCTAGCTGCAGCATCGTCGGATGATGAATTGGACGCCCTTGAAGAGGGCGTCGAAAGTCCCTTTAACACCTGAAGGGTGTCAGGGATTGCTTCCGGGTACTTTTCCCGGAGAAACTCTAGAATGGCCTTTACTTCGGCCATTTTTAATTAATTTGGACGTAAATTTTTAAAAAGCAATAAGCCCGGTGGGATGCCGGAGTGTGTGCCCGTATCCCTCCCTGCCCGGTATAGGCAGGGAGGATGAGTGCCTAGGTTGTGTGGCCCTAGTGCATCCTTGTGCCGATCTTATCGTGCTCTCGGGTGTGTACTTATGATTAATTAAAACTACCCGGGGGCGCTAAATGGCCAAACGTGGACCAACGCTGACTAGGGACTACACCCAAGGCCAGTAATGGAGGTCCCTTCCGAAAATTATCTCTCCTAAGAACCGCAAGGCAATCGGGGCAAGCCTTGGCTAGCTTCGTTAGCACCGTTAGGTATCCACTAGCCCTAGGACGTTGAAACAGAACCTAAGCTAAGCGCGTTGGTCGGCGCAGTCAAAACTGCACCTCGCAACTCGACTTGCGAGCGGGGTGTCCACTCGTAATAAAAATATATATATATATATATATATATATATAAATAGCAACGCTAATTATATCCCTCCGCGTGGTTCGCACTGCGGTAGGGGTTTTACACCGGTGTTTTGTACACCAGTGTTTATATATACCCCCGTGTCACTGTTAGGCGGGGCGAAATCTGAGGCGGGGGGGGGGGGGGGGGGGGGGGGGGGGGGGGGGGTCGGTTTCTGAAGGGCTTCAATGATGTCCTCAGGTAGCGTAGTTTCTGGCAACCCCCTCACTCCGACCTTGGTGGGGGAGTTCAGCTGCGGGTGCATAACAGTGCCACTTTATCTCACTGTTAACTTCGGTCCCCTCCGATAAATGTCGTTGTATGATTCTGTATTCGGTGGCGGACTGCGGAAGGAAACGCATCCCTTTTCCGAATGTTCGGGCGTTGGGGGCGTGTCATAGTTTTCTTTTCAGTTCCGCGAAATGGGTAGTCCACTCGGGAAGGTGTTCAACCACTATTGGCGGGTAGCCCTTTTTAGTGGTTTCTTGATTAGTGGCTTCATTATCCGGTTGCGGTTGAGGCTGCGTTGATGTTGTGGGTGTCGGTGTCAATACTTGCGGCGGGGTGGTTGCTCTGGCGATGGTTGCGTAGGACGTGCTTTGCTGCGCAACGTCCATTGCATTTTCGCTACGATCGGGTGAGCTGTAGACCGAGTCGTAAGACGGCGATTGTGGCGGCTGCGAATGTCTAGTTATGGCAGTCTTCTTAGGTTGGTGGTCTTCCTTAGAGTTGTTTGGCGATTCAACGCACTGTCGCTTCTCGTACAGTGACGCATCAGTCTCCGGCGGCGTATGACGCCTGCGGGCCTTGCGGCGGTGGTACGTCTTGGCCGGGGTGGATGCGTACAACGACGCACCACCGTCGGCTTTGACTTCCGCCACCCCCGAAGTACCGCGGCCCCCGAAGTACTCGCGGCGTTCTTGCGGTGGGGGGCACACACACACACGGGTCATCCACACACTGCCCCTAACAGTCGGGTAGGTGCGGGTACGGGTATCGGGGACTCGAACCCCATGCCCCGGGGGTATTGTCTCGAGGGGCGCACCGTCCCCCCGGGCGCTATCAGGAAATGTTTTCGCCTAACTCGGCTCGGACACTATGGCTGTGACGCGTGAATTTACACTACGTCATCTCACTTGATAGCATACAATCGCCCTTAGTGCATATGTAAATGGACCGCCCTTTGTTTACATTCAACACTACATAATTAATAAATTAATCATGTAATGTTAATTGTCTACAACTGGCAGTCACTGTTTACACACGCGCTAATTGCGTCAGCGTTTGCTATGACAACAGTAAACTGTCACCATAGCAACGGCTATATAGACGGTATTAAGTGTTCGCGTCGGTCTCGCCGTCCCCCCCCTCGCCCCCCCTATGCGTGGGCGGGACGGACAATAGCAACACCTCTCGTGGGAGCGCGCGCCACTCTGGTGGTCGAGCGTGAAGCGGTGCAAGTCCGCGTAAATGAGGGTGAGGCCCGTTATCGGCGCGGTCGAACATACGACGCGCGACACGGACTATAAAATGTTCGAGGGGTTCGATTCCCAAATCCCTCGCGATAATGTCATTTCTGACATAGCGACCCGCTCCCACGACAGTTCGAAGAGCGAGATTCTGCTGGGCTTGTAATCTATGCCTTTGGCGTTTGGATATAAGGGCGTACCACGCAGGTGCCCCGTAGGTTAGCCGAGAGCGAACATACGTTTTGTACACGGCGATCTTAGCTCGGGTCGGCAGATGGGATGCCAAGACGGGACGTAGTATCGCGCGAGCGGCTCTAGTTTGGTTAACAAGATTGTCAACCTGGGGGACTAGGCTTAGCGCGCGATCTATCGTACACCCGAGATAAGTCACCGTGGGACGCCACTCGATGTTCTGCCCTCGGAGAGCCAACGGAGGCCGCTTCGTGCTACTCCGACCGAAGATGATCGCGGACGTTTTGGCGACATTAATCGCTATCCGCCACTTATCCAACCAGTCAGGCAGCAAGTCAAGCAGCCTCTGCATCCTCGAGATTGCTATTTCGAGCCGACGAGATGACGTAAGATACGCACTGTCGTCGGCGTACAACGCTAAGTGGACCCCTCTCTCTCCCTCCCTGAGGCGACCTTCCAGGGTGGGGATGTCATTGGTGTACACCGCGTACAAAATTGGCCCAACACAGCTTCCCTGTGGGACTCCGGCTTCGATGCTTCGCACTGCCGAAACCGAGTTTTCAACGTTAACGTAGAAGGATCTCCCCCGCAGGTAGGACGCTATCACCCTAATGATAGCGTGCGGAATAGTTGTTGTTATTATTAATTTGAATAGAAGTCCCTGGTGCCACACCCGGTCGAAGGCTTTCTCGATATCGAGAAAGACTCCGACCGACTTGCGCCCGACATTTCTGTCGAACACAAGCTCGTGCAGCACCCGGGTGAGTTGCGTGGTTGTTGAGTGGCCGCCCCTAAAGCCGTGTTGTTCCTCACGGAGGGTAATATGCGGCCACATACGTTTTAATAATAATTTTTCGAACAATTTGGCTATATGCGAAAGTAGGGTGATAGGCCTGTGGCTAGCCGCTAATCTCCTATCCTTACCCGGTTTTGGCAGTACGAAGATCTTACCAATCTTCCACAATTGAGGGAAGCATCCTGTGCGCAGGATGCCGTTGAACAAACGCGCGACCGCGACGATGCTGCGTTTGGGAAGCTGTTTTAGAGCCGCATTTGGAATACCGTCGTGCCCAGGGGCTTTGCGCGCCGGTAGGCGCAACACAGCTCGCCACACCTCGGATGGCGACATAAATGTCACTTCCCCGAGGTCCGGCGCCGGGCCCGACAGAAATTCCTGTACGCGGCAGTCGACTAGGTTGTGGTGCGCGACGACGACAGGCTCCCTAGTATTCTGTGGGTTCATTTTAAATTGACCCTCTAAGAAATCGGCTAAGATATCCGCCCTTTCCTGAGAGCCAAAACAACGTAGACCCGCCCCATTAAGGAGTGGACAGACGGCTTGCTTAACCCGCGACAGCTGTCGGTTCAGGAGGTGTAGCGACGTAGGATGTTCACCTGCGGCATCAATACGTCGCTCCCACAACTCACCGCGGTGGTTTTTCACCTGCGCCGACAGCTTTTCGGAGATGAAGTTAAGTTCTCGCTTGATTCGTGGACAGCGAGAACGCGACCACAGTTTACGCAACGCTCGTTTTTGTTTTATAAGCGTGCGTATACTTGCTGGTAATATGTCGTACCGGGCACTATCCGGAAGTGTTTTTGAGGCCGCCTCCTTAGCCTCCGTAATACGTTGGCTAAGTTTAACAGCTGCGCGCTCAACATCTTCCGGGGTGGTAATCTGCTCCGGTAGCGAAAAATCTTTTAACAAAGATTGAAATTTACCCCAGTCGGTCCTAATTCTTGGAGATTTGGGCGCGACACTCGTCGCCTCCAAATCAAGCGAGACAAGTAGGGGCAAGTGGTTGGAGTCTACGTCGTACAGTACCTCAAGTCTGAGCGGACGATCCCAACCGTGGTTTAAGACTATATCCAAAACATCGGGGGCTTGGGCCACGTTGGCAGGGTAGTGTGTTGGCTCTGAAGGACCCAACACATCATATCCCCACCGGTCCGCGTCCCCGTTGAGTGCCCTCCCGGCGGTATTAATCGTGTGTGACCCCCAATCCACATGTTTGGCATTGAGGTCACCAACGATTAGCGCGGGGGAGGTGTTGTCGAAAATTGCGTGGATGTCCGATGGGTGGAGATGTGACTGCGGAGGTCTATAGGCGGCATAGGTTCGAATCTCCCTCCCAGCCACATGTAACCTCACACCTATGGAAGATAAAGAAATAAAATTATTGAGTCCCAACTCGTCGTGTATTAAGTCCCTCCGCACAAGGACGGCGGTTCCCCTGTACGCCCTTCCTTGCGGAGTGACTTCGTCGCGCCGATACACAAAGTAATTGGGAACTTTAAAACTTTGCCCCGACCTAAGTTTAGTCTCCCCCAAAAGGATGACATGAATGCCATACATTTGGGCGAGGGTGCGTAGCTCCGCCGCCTTTGAGCTTACACCGTCGGGGTTCCAATATAAGAGTTTAAGTATGGTAGCCATAGTGCGTCGAGAGTAGGCGGGTGAATACGCGCATCGCCGCGTTTGTTGGGTCCTCCCCGGCTGCTATTGCAGTGAGGATTTCAGAAATCAGGTCAGCGAAGGCCCGGACGAGTCGCTGCAACAACTCCGCAAACGACTCAGCCGAGCCGTCGTGACCTCCCCAGTGTGCTGGCTGTGTGCGGCCCCTGTCCGCCTGCAGTGTAGGCGGGCGTCTGCGCGGGCGTCGGCGGGGTCGTCCAGCTTGGCTGTCCGACTCCGCCTCAGTGGTATCTGTAAAGGCAACGGTTTTAAAGTTTATTCGCGGTATATTTTCTGTGGCAGATACAGCAGCATCCTCGTTACGGCGCTGTTTCTTCTTTTTCTTTTTGGTCGCTCTCTCCCTTTCAGTCGGCGGATTTGCCGGAGGCATGAGAGTAGTAGGGGCTGCTTGTGCCGGCGCGGTGACTGCGCCCGACTGCGGCGCGACAGGCGGTCGTGCAGCGCTTTTATAGCGCCCTTGTATCTTGTATTAACTGATGTTTTTGCTTTCAGTCCCGAGACTATTAAAGCTTCATCGGACGCAGAACCGGTGGGCTAGCCAGAACCCACGGGTTTGGACCCTCCGCTATGGGTAGGGTCGCGCATGTGCTCATGCGTGCGTTTAACTACTATGGTGTGTCATCTAAGGGCCGTCGAGGTCGCCGGTTCGGACCGAGACCCCGACGGCCGTCGACTGTGCATTTAGCTAATCGGTGGCTGGGAGCGGTGAGAACCGCCCCGGAACGCGGGTGTACCTTGTGTACGCGTTGTGTGGGTCTCGCCGTGCTCGGAGGCGAGGGCGAACTGGTGTGATTGTTGTTACACTAACTGTGGGTGTAGTGTTATCCGGCGGGACCCCCGGCGGTGGGTCCATCGTGTCTAAGTCCTCTTCGTCGACCGGGTCGATGAGGACGTTTCGCGGGCGACGCTTGTTAACGTTCGCGTTAGTGTCCGGTAGGTAGTTTGCTGCGCTTACCACCAGAGGGTTGGGATGATGCTGGGCTCTATCGAAGAACCGTTTTGTCAAATCTTTAAAATGAGCGCGAATCGTCGGGAGTCTGCAATCGCTGTGCAGGTCGACGTTGCGCTGATACCATTGCGCACCGGTTGCGCGGCGGATAAACTTACTTTGAACTACTTGCAATTCGTCAATGCGCGTAGGATTTATGTGTGCGAAGATCATGCATGCGTAGGACATGATTGGCCTTACGCAAGCTTTATATAACAGTAATTTGTGCCTTAAGGGCATTTTACTATGCTTATTCGTTAAATTGTGTAGCCGGCCGGAGACGAACGCGGTTTTATTTCGGACTTGATTGATGTGCGTAGTGAAAGTCATACGCGAGTTGAAAGTGACTCCTAGATATTTGACCGTTTTCTCCCAGGGGAGAGTTTGGCCGTATAGTGATATTTGCCCCAACTTTCTGTACTGGCGAGGACCTTTGTAACGGTGTGGCGGATGGGGGTTGGGGGTGCTACGGGTGAAGTGAATCGCCACACTTTTTTCTGGGTTAATATCGATTCTCCATTTGCGGAACCAATCGCCGAGGCGGTCGGCGGCGCTTTGGAGTCGAGTCGTTAATTGGCTGAGGTTGCGATCTGAGTAAAAGAGCGCCGTGTCATCCGCGAAAAGCGCGAGATTGACGTGGGGGTCTCTAGGTATGTCGCTCGTGTAGAGCGTAAATAACAAGGGTGAGAGGCAGGAGCCTTGTGGTACGCCGGCCGTGAGGCGGCGGCTTGTGGAGAGGGTGCCCTCGACTCGATATCGAAAAGAGCGGTTCAACAAAAAGGCCCGGATGGTGTGTACGAGCCTATCTGGCACTTTGAGTGTGTACAGCTTGTAAAGCAAGCCGTTGTGCCAGACCTTGTCGAATGCCTTTGCGACATCGAAGAAAAGAGCCCCTGTACTGATATGTTTCGGGTGGTTTAGGCCTTTTAGGATGTGCTCCGTTAGGCGGTATAACTGATCTGGACAAGAGTGTCTAGCTCGAAAGCCGAATTGTTCCGTCGGCAGAAGGCCGTTGGAAAATACGTGCTCTTTGAGCCTGTTTAACAATAGCCGCTCGTAGAGCTTCCCCAGACAACTGAGGAGGCTGATGGGACGATAGCTAGAGGGCTTATTGGCTGGTTTATTCGGCTTGCGAATGCCGATAACCGTGGCTTGCTTCCAGTCGTCCGGAAAGGAGCAACTGGAGAGAAGCGTATTGAAAATTGTCGCCAGTAAACAGATAAGCGGCCCAGGGAGAGCTTTGAGAATCTTATTACTTATATTATCTGGGCCCGGGGCGGATTTTGGTTTTAAATTTTTAATAATATCTTGGACCTCTTCGGGGGTCACTGAATTTAAAGTTTCGCCTTCCGGTGGGAGCGCAGCCCTAGTCTCGATTAAGCGGTCCACCTCCGTTAGGTGGACCGAATCGGTGTGTTCGCGCGATGGCGTACATTGCTGCTCTAGGTTGTCCGCAAGGCATTCGGCTTTTTCGGAGTCATCTAGGGCTTCTGAAGCGCTATTAGGTCTAACTAACGGCGGTAGAGATTCGCGGGGGTCTGCTTTCAGACTGCGGGCCAACCGCCAGTAGGCGGTGTGCGATGGCTCGATGTCCTCTAGGAGAGTGTCCCACGTTGTGTGTCGGTGTTCCGATACACGATCTTTGACTTCTAGCTGAAGGCGTCGAAGTAGGGTTCGGTTCGATTCCGATCGGTATCGGTCGAAGGCGCGTTTGGCTGCATTTTTCTGTCTAATTAGCAGTCGCAGGTCGGGCGGAAAGTTAAACCGCCGGTCGCCCGACAGTTTCACCGTCCGTTCCGAGTCTGCGACTGCGGAAGTGATAGTTTCACGGAGACTCGCTATCGCTCGATTTGCGTCATCGAACGTAGCTATCGTCTCGGGTAAGTCTACTAAGTTCTGGGAGTCCAAGGCCTTTAGTTTGACCTCAAGACGATGCCAGTCCACTACGGATTTGGTCGGAGGGACCGCGCCGGCGTTCTGGCCCAGTTTACACAGGACGGGCCT
This sequence comes from Iphiclides podalirius, assembly GCA_933534255.1. Classification (NCBI taxonomy): domain Eukaryota; kingdom Metazoa; phylum Arthropoda; class Insecta; order Lepidoptera; family Papilionidae; genus Iphiclides; species Iphiclides podalirius. The sequence goes on along the minus strand of OW152841.1, from coordinate 3,823,328 downwards.
GTGATCTGAGTCTAGTTCATGGATTGTCTCTATCGACTCGATGTCGAGCGAGACCTCCCTGAATAACATTATGTCTAGGACACTCGGTGACGCGTGCTGGTGGTTGTCCACCGTAGGGTACCTAGTGGGAGTCGCGGGAGCGACTATACTGAAATTTAGGTTTTATCGGATAAGCTAAAGAGATGCTTTCCGTTGTTGTTTGGGATGCTGTTGATGTCCCATGAGCCGTGTTTGCAGTTTAGATCTCCTGCAATTATCACGGAAGGGCCTAAGTTTAGAAGCGTATCTAGGTCGCTTTGGAGGAGGGTTCTATTCCCCGAGAGGTAGGCTGAGACTAGTACAAGCGGCCTGTGGCCGGTGAGCGCTAACCTACACGCGGATGCCTCTATTTGATTTAGCTCTGGAATGTCGAGCGGGCAACAGTGCAAGGACCGTTTATAATAAATTAGTGTGCCTCCCAGACGGTTTGCTAACCGATCGTGGCGGACAATATTGTAATTTGCGATTCTGGGATCGCGTACACTAGGTTTCAAGAATGTCTCTTGCACTAGGAAAATATCTACATTATAATCGCGAAGGAATTCCGCGATTTCATCCCTTTGACCCTTTATGCCGTTTGCGTTGAAATACGAAACGACCAGAGCCCGAGGTTTTGTTCTGTTCTACCTGCGGTTGTACTTCCCATTAAGGTGCCTTTATGGGTCTAATTAACGACGCGGCGGAGCGCGGTTTTATTGCGCGGACTATTGTTCTTTATGGTTGGCTCGTAAAAGCCCAAAGGGCTTCCACAAGCGTTTTGTGTTGGCTAATTGCCCTAAGACGCTCGTGGCCAGATGTGGCGGCCGCTATTTTAGCGGACAATACGGCGAGTTCCTGTCTATTTATTGTATCTAATAAACTGCAAATGTTCGCTATTTGCGCGAATGGGTCGTCTTTGTTTTCCGCGAAAACTGACGGAATTGGCTGCACCTGCGGCCGCGGCGCCGTTTGAGAGGCGGGCAGCTGTTTCGCGATCGGTCGTGAGGCGACCGGGATTACCGGTGCGGTTACCTGCGCGGCCACTTGGGGTTTCGCCCAGGAGTTTACGACGGGTACGGGCGCGGGAATGAATCTGACGGGCGCGGGTTTGGGCAACGTCGATTTCGCGGGAGATTTCCTCGCGGGAGTTTTCGGGGCCTTAGCGCAGCCTCTGTAGCTAGCCGGGTGGCCGGTGGCGTTACAGTTTACGCAGTCCGGTGGATCTGCGCAACCTTTCGGCCTCGTGCACTCGGTTGTGCCGTGGTCACCGGTGCATTTGACGCACCTTGGGTGAGCGAAGCAGTTATTGGCCGTGTGGCCAAAATGTTGGCAGTTGTGGCACTGTGCCACAACACCTGACTTACGTGGGGGCTCGATGACTAAGTCACTGAGCCCACAGACCCTCTTAAGGTTGAAAATGGCCTTACCTTCCGGGGTAGGGTCAAGTTCCACCATGACCATGTCCATAGGGACACGGGTGCGAGGGTGCCTGAGACGACGCACGGCGTGGACAGGGTATCCCTGAGTGCGGATGTCGACCTTAGCCATATCGACATCCGACTCTTTTGGGACGCCCTTAATTACGACCCGAAGTTTGCGCTCTTCGGGTAGTGAGTAGGTGTGGAAACCTACCTTAGCTTCGCGCAAGTATTTAGTTACGCGACGGAAGTCGTCCGAAGAATCGAGGTATACGCGGATATCCATATGCGTATTCTTGGACCGGGGGTCTCGGATGTTGTGGCGTTCAAACCACGAACAAACCTGGTGCCACTTTGCCTTATCTTGTATTATTATTGGCGGCGGTGGCTTAATTTTTCGCTCGGAGGCGAAAGTCGGTTCCGATTGGGCAGACGCGGCTGCCTTTTTGGCGGGCGTCGCGGTGGGACGGTTTGACGGGGCGGCCTCGCTTTCGGGGTCGCTGTCGGTAGCGGGGCGTTTCTTGCCCTTTTTTCGCGATTTGACGACGGTGAAGCCGTCGGCGTTCGCGTTATTAGCGGGGGTCGTTTCGACCTCCATGTCTGAGCCGCCGTCCGATTGTGAGTCGGGAACGACAGCGCAGAAGGGGGCCGAGGTGGTTTGCGCGGAAGGCGCGTTGGGTTCGTTCGCGGCGGCGGAAGTCGACGCGACGGGCGTATTAATTGTCGCAGAGGGCGACATAGTAGCAGGCGCAGAGGGCACCGGAGATGGCGGCGAGACGGCAGCCGGTGAAGCCGGACTGTCGCTAGAAAATTCGACGACGATGCGTCGTTCCCTCGCGAAATTTAAATATTTAACCCATAATTCAGGGCATTCTTGACGCAGGAATTCCTCTATGAGGGAACCCATGTCGACGCTTGAGCCTTTGGGGCTTGCGCCCCGCCGGCGTGTGGTTTTCTAAATAGGCCTCCCCACCTTGCGGCAGGGAGGTGTGTGCCTAAAATTAACCTTTAGTCGCCTGCGCTTTAGGTGCGCTAGGGTGAGTACCTAGCTGTCGCCTAATGCAACAAGCACACAGATAAAAATTACAATGCCGCCTCTGAGACGAGAAATGTGTGTAGATTCTACTTACGGACAGGAACCTGCCTACGAGCACAACACTACACTAACACTATCCGCTCGGAAGTCGGGCAAAGTTTCTTCTTTCTTCTGTAACGTTTCTTCTATCTTCCATAATTATTCTTCACTCTTCTTGCTTGAGACTTCCCTAACCGTAGACCGCGAAACACGACAACGATGAGGCAAGCAGTGCACACCGAGATATAAAACAAATAATATAAGTAGCAACAACGGTTGCAAAATGGCTTCCGGGTCGGTTGGCATGGGCCCTCCGGCTCAGAGTTACGTCCGTTCCGTGTGGAAGCACGAAGCGAACCTAAAATGTAAAAAAGTTTATAGCGCCCGCCTTGTCGCTTGGTAGTATCGCCGTCTCCTTCCCGCGGTTGCGCGGCAACGGCTCTCTTGGGGGCGGGGCGTGCTGTCGGCACGGCCGACCGCGGCGCCGCACTGTCTCGGCGCGTAATGGCCGCCCGTGCGGTTGGAGGTGCGGGGGCGGGGGGGTGTTGTTCCCCGCGCTGTGTCGTATTTTGCGCGTTCCCGCGTCTTCCCACCGTCGTCCATCCGTCCCTGTTGTCGATGTTCCTCGGCGGATCGGGTGTGGGAGCGTTTAGTTGTATGCCCCGTTTTCGCGCTTCTTTTTTGAAAACGGGGCACCTTCGGTCATTTGCCGTGTGGTTCCGTCCGCAGTTGGCGCATTTGACTTGCGCCCCTTGCGGTAGTGGGCACTCAGACGCTATGTGCCCACCTGCACACTTTACACATTTTACTGGTTTGAAGCACGCCGCCGACGAATGCCCGAAGGCTTGGCAGCGGTGGCACTGTGATGGGCCGGTTCTCCCTTTCCAGTAAAAGACTTCAACGCCCGGCATACTTAGCAATTCATTAATTGCGTATAGCCGGGCGAGGTCTTGTTCGTTCAGGTGTTCTAGTTCTACAAAGAATAGGCATCCCGGTCGTTTTCGTTGCCTCGGGATGAGTTTCGTGTACTTGGCGGGGAAGCCCATAGATGTTAGGGCTTCCGTAATCTCGCCTGTTTTCAACCATAATCGGTGGGTACCCCTTCCTTGTGCTCTCCTGAGTGGACTGACCTTTGGTGATCTTCGGCGCCTTGGGTGAACTAGTCCGCCCTTGGGCGCTTGGTGATGGTGGTTTTAGTGCTGCCGCCGCATACGACGTTGACGGCTTCGGTTCGTTGTTAGATGGTATTACACGGCTTGCGCCCTCGTTCGCGAACGTCGCATACGACGTCGCGTCCGTCCATACGGACTCTCCTCCGTACTCCTCCATTTCGAGGTCCCGATTGGACCTCCTATCCGGGGAGATACTGGGTGTACTGGTTGGAGTAATATTTAGTGAAGGCGACCTGGGGGGTTGGGAATACGCCCTCGCCCCAGGTTGACTTACTTGTGCTGGTTTGTCCCGTTGTTGCGGCCCCTCCTCCGGCGATGAGGTGGGGGGGCCCACCTTCGTCCTCTTCTCCAGGAGGGACGCCTCCGTCTCGGGTGGGGTATGCCTACGCTGCGCCTTCGGCTGGCGTGGCGGTGGGGTATAATCTGCGGGGGCTGCATAAAAATATGAGCCCCCTGCGATTTCTCCGCTTCCGCTTGCCCGTGGCTGCGGCTGCTGTCGGATGGTTGGTTCCGAGGCTGTCTCCTCCTCTTCGTCTTCCTCGGTACGTGAGTAATTAGACGCCTCCGACGATGGCCTGCCGGAGCGCTGTTGCGCACTCATTGTGCGGATAGACGGTAGCGGACGCGGCGGCTCACCGGAGAAAATATTTCTCGCGGCGAGTTGACGTTCCACTACCGGCACCTGACGCCTGCTGCGCCTTTGGGGCTGCGGGGGAGGTTCCTCCTCTCCCTCCATTGCGCGTACGGCCGATGTTGGTGGCGGTGCAGTTCCCCCATCAGAGAGCTTACATTTTTTATTTGGCACCCCTTTGCCGCGTTACCTTAAAGAATCTAGGTCTTATAACTAGATTACAAATAATTAAAATTTAATGTTTTAATAATTACGAGGACACTTTTAAAATACACTTTTTCCCTAATCAACTTATTGCACTAGTTTCACAATATATGTGTTAAGACTCATATAAAAACGGTTATACAATTAAAATCTTATAGTATTTCTTTATACAGACATTTTTATAAACAATTTAAAGTAAGCAAGTTTTAAGCAAGATTTAAGCAAAGTTTTAAGCAATTATCTTGATTTATGTTATATGAATTAAATATTAAATTACTTAGACTAGTACACTTATCTTACTTTTCATAAGTCGCTAACAAACCAAAGTTATCCCGCACAGTCATAAATATGTCAAAGAGAAAATAATAATACATGTCATCGTCAAATTGCTATATATGTCACCTATATTTACTATTATAATTATATTAATTAAATAATAATTTTACAAACAAAATTAGTTATTGAAATATTCAGAAAGACTATAAAAACACTTGCTGAGAAGCCATTCTATCAACTTTCGTTTAAACGTTTGACTTGTTTCATTCTTTATTGTGTCTGGCAGACGATTGTAGAAAGCATTCCTGTTAAAGAAGTTGTGTTCCTAGTATGCCTCTGTTACATCAGACTGTTGTACAAATAAATTTAAATTTTGTCTTACAAACGAAGGCTCTGGAAGCTCACATGCAGATACTGTTTAACCAGGCGACCGCAAGTGTAGTTTACAGTGGAAGTACTACCCGTACTTTTCTTGAAAAGTACCAGGCAGTGCGCGTACGAGAGTGCGTTGAATAACCTCAATCTTCGAAACCCGCGCACCTCTCCCTGCTCGCTGGGCGACTCGCTGGGCCTCCCTTCGGGGTCTCACCCGGTTGGTTTGCCCGCGCTGAGGGGAGTAGGGTGCGCGTGAGTTCGCCAGGATTCAGCACCGCCACCAACATCGGCCGTACGCGCAATGGAGCGAGAGGGGGAACCTCCCCCGCAACCTCAAAGGCGCAACAGGCGTCAGGTGCCGGTAGTGGAGCGTCAGCTTGCCGAGAGAAATATTTTCTCCGGTGAGCCGCCACGCCCACTACCGTCCATCCGCACAATGAGTGCGCAGCAGCGCTCCGGCAGACCATCGCCGGAGGCGAACATAACCACCACGGAAGACGAAGAAGACGACGACGAGGAGGAGGAAACGTCATCCGCAGCAACCACCATCAGACGCCCGCCGACTATACGGGCAAGCGGGAGCGGAGAAATCGCAGGGGGCTCATATTTTTATGCAGCCCCCGCGGATTATACCCCCCCGCCACGCCAGCCAAAAGCACAGCGGCGTCACACCCCGCCAGAGACGGAGGCGTCCCTAGCGGAAAAGCGGACGAAGGTGGACCCCGCTACCTCATCGCCGGAGCAGGGGCCACAGGAACCACGGGAACCAAGGGTGAGTCAACCTGGGGCAAGGGCTTACTCCCAACCCCCCAGATCACCATCTAACAACTCAACACCGGCCACAACCCCCAGCATTTCCCCGGACAGAAGGTCCAATAAGGATCTCTACATGGAGGAGCTGGGAGGGGAATCAGCATGGACAGATGCTACATCTTACGCAACATTTGCGAATAACGGCACCAACAGAGGTGCCAATATAACAACACCAACCACCAGCGAGCCGCAGCCGTCAACATCATACGCTGCGGCCGCAACTAAGCCGCCTTCTCCCAGTACCTTGCGGAGAACAAGCTCGCCAAAAGCGACTAATAATACCAACAAGGAGAAGTCCACCCAGGAGTCCACCAGAAAGGGATATCCACCCATTATGGTGGAAAAACTCCCGGAGTGGACTAAGCATTTCAAAACTCTCCAGCAACAACTAGGCCACGCCCCGAATGCGAGGCCGTATCGCAGTGGTTTTAGATTCCTACCACAATCTCCACAAGAATACCGGACGGTACAGAAATATTTAACCACGCTATCCAAAACTGTCGAAGTGTCCTGGTACTGTTACACGCCGGCCAGTGAACTCCCTACAAAAATAGGGATCAAAGGACTACCAGAAAGTACATCTACGGAAGAGATTATGGAGGCCCTACTTAGCCTGGGCTTTCCAGTTAAGTATGTGAAACTTATACCTAGGCAAAGGAGAAGACCAGGATGCCTATTTTTTGTTCAACTAGAACATCTCAATGAACAAGACCTCGCCCGGCTATACGCAATTGACGAGTTGCTAAGTATGCCGGGCGTTGAACTCTTTTATTGGAAGGGACGCACAGGGCCCTCCCAATGTCATCGCTGTCAGACATTCGGGCACTCGTCAGCAACATGCTTTAAACCGGTGCGATGTGTTAAATGCGCCGGAGAACACATTGCATCGGAGTGCCCACTGCCGCAGGGAGCGCAAGTGAAGTGCGCGAACTGCGGCAGAAACCACACGGCGAACGACCGTCGTTGCCCCGTTTACAAAAAGGAAGCGCGAAAACGGGGCATACAACTGAATGCGCCCACTCCGGAGCCACCGAGAAATGCGGACGGATGGGTAACTGTAGGCAAGCGCGCAACGGCGCGCGGCCCGACACAACGCGGGGAACAACACCCCCCCGCCTCCGCACCGTCACGAGAAGCCATCGCGCGCAGAGACAGCGCGGCGCCACAAGCGCCCGCCCACTCAGCACGCCCCACCCAGCGTCAAGCCGTTGCCACGCAACCGCGTGAGCAGGACGGAGATACCAGAGAGCGACAAGGCGGGCGCTATAAAAGCGCTGCACGACCGCCTGTCGCGCCGCAGTCGAGCGCGACCACCGCGCCGGCCGCTAACACCACCTTAATGCCTCCGGCGAATACGCCAAAGGACACAACTCAAACAAAAAAGAAAAAGAAAAATAAGAAAAAGCAGCGCCGGGATCGGAATGCCGACGAGGATGCTGCTGTATCTGCACAAACAACCAACGCGCGCAATAACAAAACTAACTCCAAAAACGTTATATTTACAGATTATACCACGGAGGCGGAGTCGGACAGCCAAGCTGGACGACCCCGCCGACGCCCGCGTCGACGCCTGCCTTCACTGCGGGCAGAGAGAGACCGCACACAGCCAGCACACGGGGGAGGTCACGACGGCTCGGCTGAGTCGTATGCGGAGTTGTTGCAGCGACTCGTCCGGGCCTGCGCTGACCTGATTTCTGAAGTCCTCACTGCAATAGCAGCCGGGGAGGACCCAACAAACGCGGTGATGCGCGTATTCACCCGCCTACTCTCGACGCACTATGGCTACCACACTTAAACTCCTATATTGGAACCCCGACGGTGTAAGCTCAAAGGCGGCGGAGCTACGCACCCTCGCCCAAATGTATGGCATTCATGTCATCCTTTTGGGGGAGACTAAACTTAGGTCGGGGCAAAGTTTTAAAGTTCCCAATTACTTCGTGTATCGGCGCGACGAAGTCACTCCGCAAGGAAGGGCGTACAGGGGAACCGCCGTCCTTGTACGGAGGGACTTAATACACGACGAGTTGGGACTCAATAAATTTATATCTTTATCTTCCATAGGTGTGAGGTTACATGTGGCTGGGAGGGAGATTCGAACCTATGCCGCCTACAGACCTCCGCAGTCACATCTCCACCCATCGGACATCCATTCAATTTTTGATAACACCTCCCCCGCGCTAATCGTTGGCGACCTCAATGCCAAACATGTGGATTGGGGGTCGCACACGATTAATACCGCGGGGAGGGCACTCAACGGGGACGCGGACCGGTGGGGATATGATGTGTTGGGTCCTTCAGAGCCAACACACTACCCTGCCAACGTGGCCCAAGCCCCCGACGTTTTAGACATTGTATTAAACCACGGTTGGGATCGTCCGCTCAGACTTGAGGTACTGTACGACGTAGACTCCAACCACTTGCCCCTACTTGTCTCGCTTGATTTGGAGGCGACGAGTATTGCGCCCAGACCTCCAAGAATTAGGACCGACTGGGGTAAATTTCAATCTTTGCTAAAAGATTTTTCGCTACCGGAGCAGATTACCACCCCGGAAGATGTTGAGCGCGCAGCTGTTAAACTTAGCCAACGTATCACGGAGGCTAAGGAGGCGGCCTCAAAAACACTTCCGGATAGTGCCCGGTACGACATATTACCAGCAAGTATACGCACGCTTATAAAACAAAAACGAGCGCTGCGTAAACTATGGTCGCGTTCTCGCTGTCCACAAATCAAGCGAGAACTTAACTTCATTTCCGAAAAGCTGTCGGTGCAGGTGAAAAACCACCGCGGTGAGTTGTGGGAGCGACGTATCGATGCCGCAGGTGAACATCCTACGTCGCTACACCTCCTGAACCGACAGCTGTCGCGTGTTAAACAAGCCGTCTGTCCACTCATTAATGGGGCGGGTCTACGTTGTTTTGGCTCTCAGGAAAGGGCGGATATCCTAGCCGATTTCTTAGAGGGTCAATTTAAAATGAACCCACAGAATACTAGGGAGCCTGTCGTCGTCGCGCACCACAACCTAGTCGACTGCCGCGTACAGGAATTTCTGTCGGGCCCGGCGCCGGACCTCGGGGAAGTGACATTTATGTCGCCATCCGAGGTGTGGCGAGCTGTGTTGCGCCTACCGGCGCGCAAAGCCCCTGGGCACGACGGTATTCCAAATGCGGCTCTAAAACAGCTTCCCAAACGCAGCATCGTCGCGGTCGCGCGTTTGTTCAACGGCATCCTGCGCACAGGATGCTTTCCTCAATTGTGGAAGATTGGTAAGATCTTCGTACTGCCAAAACCGGGTAAGGATAGGAGATTAGCGGCTAGCTACAGGCCTATCACCCTACTTTCGCATATAGCCAAATTGTTCGAAAAATTATTGCTAAAACGTATGTGGCCGCACATTACCCTCCGTGAGGAACAACACGGATTTAGGGGCGGCCACTCGACAACTACACAACTCACCCGGGTGCTGCACGAGCTTGTGTTCGACAGAAATGTCGGACGCAAGTCGGTCGGAGTCTTTCTCGATATCGAGAAAGCCTTCGACCGGGTGTGGCACCAGGGACTTTTATATAAATTAATTATAACAACTACCATTCCGCACGCTATCATTAGGGTGATAGCGTCCTACCTGCGGGGGAGATCCTTCTACGTTAGCGTTGAAAACTCGGTTTCGGCAGTGCGAAGCATCGAAGCCGGAGTCCCACAGGGAAGCTGTGTTGGGCCAATTTTGTACGCGGTGTACACCAATGACATCCCCACCCTGGAAGGTCGCCTCAGGGAGGGAGAGAGAGGGGTCCACTTAGCGTTGTACGCCGACGACAGTGCGTATCTTACGTCATCTCGTCGGCTCGAAATAGCAATCTCGAGGATGCAGAGGCTGCTTGACTTGCTGCCTGACTGGTTGGATAAGTGGCGGATAGCGATTAATGTACGCCAAAACGTCCGCGATCATCTTCGGTCGGAGTAGCACGAAGCGGCCTCCGTTGGCTCTCCGAGGGCAGAACATCGAGTGGCGTCCCACGGTGACTTATCTCGGGTGTACGATAGATCGCGCGCTAAGCCTAGTCCCCCAGGTTGACAATCTTGTTAACCAAACTAGAGCCGCTCGCGCGATACTACGTCCCGTCTTGGCATCCCATCTGCCGACCCGAGCTAAGATCGCCGTGTACAAAACGTATGTTCGCTCTCGGCTAACCTACGGGGCACCTGCGTGGTACGCCCTTATATCCAAACGCCAAAGGCATAGATTACAAGCCCAGCAGAATCTCGCTCTTCGAACTGTCGTGGGAGCGGGTCGCTATGTCAGAAATGACATTATCGCGAGGGATTTGGGAATCGAACCCCTCGAACATTTTATAGTCCGTGTCGCGCGTCGTATGTTCGACCGCGCCGATAACGGGCCTCACCCTCATTTACGCGGACTTGCACCGCTTCACGCTCGACCACCAGAGTGGCGCGCGCTCCCACGAGAGGTGTTGCTATTGTCCGTCCCGCCCACGCATAGGGGGAGCGAGGGGGGGGACGGCGAGACCGACGCGAACACTTAATACCGTCTATATAGCCGTTGCTATGGTGACAGTTTACTGTTGTCATAGCAAACGCTGACGCAATTAGCGCGTGTGTAAACAGTGACTGCCAGTTGTAGACAATTAACATTACATGATTAATTTATTAATTATGTAGTGTTGAATGTAAACAAAGGGCGGTCCATTTACATATGCACTAAGGGCGATTGTATGCTATCAAGTGAGATGACGTAGTGTAAATTCACGCGTCACAGCCATAGTGTCCGAGCCGAGTTAGGCGAAAACATTTCCCGGGGGGACGGTGCGCCCCTCGAGACAATGCCCGGGGCATGGGGTTCGAGTCCCCGATACCCGTACCCGCACCTACCCGACTGTTAGGGCAGTGTGTGGATGACCCGTGCTGTCCGAGGGCTCACAAATGCGGCCATTTAAGAAAGAGAATGCTCTCTTCTTGAAGGTTCCAAGGTCGTAACGATTCGTAAAGTCCGCCAGCGGCAGTTTGTTCCACAGATTATAGTATTTCATTATACAGAACTTTTTATAGGCAATCTAAAATAAGCAATTATTACTAAATATTACTATGACTTACGTTACATGAATTAGTAATAGTAAATTACTTATAATGCAAAAAGCTATTAAACTAAGTTATCCCGCACATTCTTCTAGGCCAGCCTTTCTTGCTGCAACTGGTAGTTGCATAACTAAACTGTTGCGGGTTTGCTGCTCGTAGGCAATCAGCTTACAGGTCGAAAAGCGAGGTCGCTTATTACAAATAATTAAATTTAATTAATTACGTAGCTTTTTCCCTAATTATTTTATCGTACTAATTTTACAACATATGTGTTAATAGTCATATAAAACCAGTTATACAATTAAAATCTTATAGTATTTCATTATACAGAACTTTTTATAGGCAATCTAAAATAAGCAATTATTTCGACTTACGTTACATGAATTAAATAGTAAATTACTTATACAAAAACTATTAAACTAAGTTATCCCGCACATTCTCCCGCCGTGCAACTGAGTTGCATAACTACTGTTGCGGGTTTGCTGCTCGTAGGCAGCTCAGGTCGAAGCGTCGCTTGTAGCTCGTCCAGCATCCTCCTTTGATGAATCTTCAACACGTGGTAGTATGACCAGCTTCCTGACTGGCCGCCGTAGTACTCCACCTCTCGTCTGCACGTCGACCGTACGCACGATGTTGTCAGGACCGGGATACGTAGCGACGACTTTGCCACGGGGCCACACATTTCGCGGTAAATTAGCGTCCACGATTTGCACTAAGTCACCACTTTGAACACTTAAACCACGTCCATGCGGATCCCGCCGGTGTTGTAACTCAGGCAGGTATTCGCGTACACAACGCGACCAGACGACATCGGCGAGACGTTGCGCTGCTCTCCAGCTGGCTCTTGATATTTCGTCGTTTTCGTTGAAGGTCCCCGGCTGCGGCACCCTTCCGTTACCCCCCAGCAGGAAGTGGTTGGGGGTGAGGGCCTCCGGATCTTCGGCGGTGACTGACACGTGAGTCAGCGGGCGACTGTTCACCGTATATTCCACTTCTGCCAACAGCGTTGAGAGTACCTCTTCATTCGGGTGTCGTTCGTGGAGCGTGGCGGTGAGCGCGTTCTTTACGGAGCGTATGAGGCGCTCCCATGCTCCGCCCATGAAAGGAGCGGCGGGCGGGATGAACCGCCAAGATATAGTCTTCTTGGCCGCTTCTTCCATAGTGGCGGCGTCTATTGATTTTCTTAATTCTTTATCGGCGGCTTTCAAATTTGTCCCGTTGTCCGACCAAATTTGTGTAGGACATCCTCTCCTCGAAATCATTCTCCGCAGCGCCATTACTGCGGAGTCGGTGCTTAGCGAACTCGCGATCTCTAGGTGTATAGCTCTTGTCGTGAGGCAGGTAAATATTGCGACGTATCTTTTTTGCTTCGTTCTTCCAACTGTTACGGATAGAAGGCCGAAGTAATCGACTCCTGTATATGTGAATGGCCGTTGGTGATGTGCTAAGCGGCACGCTGGGAGGTCTCCGGTTCGAGGATACGGTGGTTTTTGCGTCCTCATTTTGCAGAAGAAACACGCTTTTATTATGGTGCGTACTGTGGGGCGTAAACGTATTATCCAGTGTTGTTGTCTGCATTCGTTGACTGTGGCTTCGACTCCCGCGTGATGCAGTTTTTCGTGTACCGATTTCACCCATAACGTGACCGACGGATGGTCACCGTCTATTATGAGGGGTTTTTTAAGTTGTTGAGACACCCCTTCCGTTGCTTGGATACGGCTTCTAAGTCGGATGAACCCATCTTCGATCGTTGTGCTGAGGTGACGAAGTCGGCTGTCTTTGCTTAGCTTTTTCATTTTTCTTAGGTCTTCCATTTCTTCGGCGAACGAATCTTCTTGGGAGGATCGCAATAATAATTTTTCTGCTTCTATGAGGAGCTCGGCTGTTAAAGGGATGAATTTCTTTTCCTCTGGGTAAACAGGCTTGCCACACGTACTTGATTCGTGCGACGGTTTATTTACATTTTTCCATGCTGGGTCCTTTTCTTTGTTTTTTCTATTCTTTTTGTAGTGGATCTTGTGCTTCTCTGGTGTACATAATTTTATAAACTGTAGAACTCGCGTTGTTGCGTATTGAAGTCTATCCCATTTTGAAAAGCGTGCGACGTCGGGTAAGCTTTCTCGTAGATTAACCCTTTGTGTGCGGATGAAGTTGATTTTCTCCTCCCCTGTGGTGACGTTGCTTCTCGCCGGCGGTTCGGTGGGCCATAGGCTCTCGTGCTCGTAGAGGAAGTCGGGTCCCTTATACCACCGGTGGTCTCTATTGAATCTGGTTGGCACGTCGCGTGTGGCGTCGTCTGCTACGTTCATTTTTGTGGGAATCCATCGCCACTCGTTGACCTTCGAGTTTTCCTCTATCGCAGCTAGACGGTGAGCGACGTACGGTTTGTATGAACGCGAACCTGTTCGTATCCAGGAGAGCGTTGTTTTGCTGTCCGTCCAGAAGAATTTTCTATCTGGTTTTCTTTCGTGTTCTTCAATCACGTTTTCAGCGAGTCTCGTTCCCATAACGGCAGCTTGAAGTTCCAGGCGAGGGATTGATGTTAATTTTAGTGGTGTTACCTTGGCTTTCCCTGTAATTAGTGATACGTTCACCGTACCACTTGCGTTGATCGTTCGCCAATATAATACCGCGCAATATGAAGCTTCGCTGGCGTCGGTACATGTGTGTAGTTCTATTGTGCTGGCCTCGCTATATCCCACATATCTTCTTGGAATGGAGACGTCGCGTAAACTTTCTAGGTGTGTCGTCCATTCTTCCCATTGCGCAGCTAGGTCGGTGTCGATCTCGTCGTCCCAGCCGGTTCCTCTTCGCCACACTTCCTGCAGCAGTTGTTTCGCCTTAATGGTGACGGGTGAGGCGAAGCCGAGGGGGTCGAAGAGCGACATTACCACACGAAGGGCTTCTCTCTTCGTAGGCGTTTTACCTTCCATTAATTGTGCCGGAACACGCGCCATGTTGAGATTGAAGGTGAGTTCGTCGGGAGTGAGTTTCCATATTACTCCGAGCACTCGTTCGATTTGTTCCCCGTTGGCGTAGAGGTGTAAGTCCTCCTTGGGGTTCTTTTCGCCGAGTGCTTCCATCAGCTCCGACGAGTTAGACTTCCATTGCTTAAGTTCGAAGTTCGCCTTCTGGTGTATATCGCGTACATCTTGCGTTATACGTATCGCGTCTTCTATATTTTCGAAGCTGTCCAGGTACTCGTCCACGTAGTGTTTCTTTATGATGGCGGCAGCGGCTTCGGGATGAGTGTCGGCGAACTTTCTTGCGTTCAAATCTTTCACATAAATTGCTGTAGACGGTGAGCTGGAGGCGCCGAAGATTAATGACGTCATTCAATATTCCGTAGGCGGTTGGTCGTCGCGACGGTCACCGCGCCATAAATATCGTAGGGCGTCTCTGTCTTCTGGCTTCAATTTTACTTGCATGAACATTTCTTTTATGTCAGCCGTCACTGCGATTCGATGTTGTCGAAACTTCATGACGACTCCTGGCAGGGATTGCAGTAGATCGGGCCCCATAAGCAAAATATCGTTTAATGCTACTCCCTTGGTTTTTGCGGCGGCGTCGTGAACGACGCGTAGCTTGTCCGGTTTCAATGGATGTGTGACGCCGAAGTGAGGTAGGTACCACGTTTTCGACGGCGTCTTTTCTGGTGGGGCTTGCTCGGCGTATCCCTTCTTGAGAAGACTCTCCATTTGTTCTGTGTATTTTTCTTTCAGCTGAGGGTTTCGGTCTATCTTCTTCTTCGTTTCCATACCCAGGAGTCTCTTGAGGGTGTTGTCGTAATTGTCCGGAAGAACTGTATGCTCGTTGCGCCATAGTAGGCCGGTTTCGAAGTGACCTGTACTTGTCTGCTTCGTGTTTTTATTCAGTATGCGCAGAGCTTGTTCCTCCGGGTCAGACTTGGGCTTCTTCGGTTGTATACAGAGAGCGTCCATCTCGAAGTATCTTCATACCAGGTCGTCGAGATCGTCTCTTTTTTCCGATATGTGTGTCACGAAATCAATCTTCCTGGTGGCTCTTCTTGTTTGGCTGCCGTGGATACCCATCCTAACGGTGCGAGCGATGCGACTGGTTGTCCCATGTTTCCTCTTCTTACTTCGCTGGTGCCGAGGAGGTGCCAGTTGTCTTGCCCGATGAGTACCCGTGGTTTCACGTCTTTATAGATGAGGTACTTACGGATGTCTACGAGGTGTTGACAGTCTTCCACCAGTTTCTTGGAGACACGTTGTGACGACACTTGTAAATTCTTGACCGTGCGTGCTTGTATTTCTTCTTCCCGGTTGTTGAGACCTTTCAGCGTGATGGTGACCCTTCTTGAGCACGACTCGGATGTCTTCAGCTCGTTGATCGTTTCTATCTTCAGTGGGTCGGTGGGTCCCTTGGCTCCCACGCAATTTGCTATGGCGTCGTCTATCAGAGTGACCGTTGACCCGTCGTCCATCAATGCATAAGTGTTCGTTATTCCCCGTGGTCCCCTCACTTGAACCGGCAGAATTTTCAAGTAGGATTGTTTCCTCTCGATGGTCCAAGCAGAGTTGATGGCTTCTGACGCAGCGTCGCTTTCTTTATTTTCTTCTTTAGCATGATGTACTATCGGCTCGGGTAATGCGTATGGTGCGCATAAGTCAGCTTCTCTTCGCAGGAACTTTTCAATTTTCATTAGGTCGGGAGATTCCTTCGGTTGGTTGGCTGCGAAGTCGTAGAAGCGATATCGAAGTGTCGGCGTAAACTTGTCGACGATGGTCTTCGCTACTTCTGGGTTGTACATGCAGTGCATGCAGCTGAGTGTTTCTAAAGTAGCCGTGATGTTGCTTACTTTAGTTGCGAAGATGCATATGTCCCTCGGTGACTCGGTGAGACGTGGTAGTGAACGAAGAGCTTCTATTTCCATAATTGCGATTGACTCTGGTCTGCCGAATCTTGATTCTAAGGTCTTCATCACTGTTGAGGGGTGTGCGCCGGTGATGAGCAGCCCCTCGACGGCTTCTTTCGCTTTTCCCACTAAGTTTCTTCGCAGCCGATATAGATTTTCGACTGTGGAGAATGTTTCTTCGGTTTCATAATATGCAGCGCGAAAGGGTAGCCATTCTTGATGTGCTCCGTTGAAGTGCGGTAGCTCGATGCACTTCGGTCGCTGTGCGGCATTGACAGCTTTGGTGATCGCTACGGCCAGTTCTGTCAGGTCGGACTGTGCTCCCGCCGCTGTTGATCGTGTTGGCTGCGGTGGGTGATGCTCGTCGGTGGCGGTCTTTTCGTCGATAGGAGCCGCCTGCACCCTTGTGGGTACGTGAGATTCTACCCAGTTGTCGACACGTTCGTCTATTTCGATCTTCGAGCAGGCGGAGTCGTCGTCTTTTTCGTCGTCCGTGTCTTCGGTTTCCATGGCTGCTATTCTGGCTGTGGCGAGTTCAACCTGTAATCGCAATAATTCTTCCTTGACCTTAGCAATCCTGTGTGCTTTCGACTGGCCTCGTATTGAACCGCCTTTTCTCTTGCCTGGTGAACGGACGTCGACCTGTTTTCTTTGTTCTGTTCTGCTTTTTTTTCCGCAGTGGCCGTAGATGCCCCCATAGGTGCCGTGGATGTGGCTTGAGCGGGGGGCGCTTCGATGGCAGTCGTGGCGGTGGACGTTGTTCTATCAGTGGTTTGTTCGGTGGCTGGTGACTCCTCGACGTGAGATGTGGCTTCGCTGCGTTCTGTAGCCGTCGTTCCCGTCGCTGTGGTTTCCGTCGTGGTGGTTTCTTCCGTAGTCGCTGTCCCACTGCCGGAGCTGGTGCCCGATGTTTCTTCGGACGACGGTTTTAACTCCGTTGGCTTGCGGCCTTTTCCGACGGATCATGTCACTGGCATTGTGTATTCGTTCTTCTTTTTTCCTTACTTCCGATCCGGCTCCAAGGACCATTAAATGTGCGCAATGCACGTTTCAGTGTGCTGGATTGGTAAAGAAACAAGAATGTCGTGAAGACAGAAAGAACACTTTATTTTCAGACGTTTGTACAAGTTTTTTCTTATGCAATAAAACGTTCTTCTAGTGGCTGCAGGCTCCTCCTCTTCTAGGCTGCAGGGCTTCTTTCTTGCTGACTTCTTCTAGTTGCTTGTTCCACCGGTAGATCTTGATGCTAGTCGACTGCGATGATGCCCCGAAACGCCGCTATATTTATGTGATCCTGTGGTTATTACTTCCTGCTCTCTGATTGGTTGTCGTATTGGTATCTAATCAGAGAGCTTACATTTTTTCTTTGGCACCCTCTTGGTGCGTTACCTTAAAGAATTCGAGGTCTTATGACTATATTACAAATAATTAAATTTAATTAATTACGATGACACTATGAAAATACACTTTTTCCCTAATTATTTTATCGTACTAATTTTACAACATATGTGTTAATAGTCATATAAAACCAATTAAAATCTTATAGTATTTCATTATACAGACATTTTTATATGCAATCTAAAATAAGCAAAGTTTTAAGCAATTATTTCGACTTACGTTACATGAATTAAACAGTAAATTACTTTTACAAACACTATTAAACTAAGTTATCCCGCACAGTAATGATATATATACAATTTAATTTTTCTACTTATATTTTGGTTGCACTGTAATTAATACTAACAGTATTTTAAATCTTAATTAATTTTCGCAAAGAAAAGAACCTTAATATCTCACGGCTTTTTCAAATGCTACTTATACAAGTGTGTAAATTGGTAAGTTGTAAGTTGGTAAGCAGAAGAGCATCTTACGTCACTCCACCTCTTGAACCGGCAGCTTTCGCGTGCCAAATCGGCAGTAAGTCCACTTACCGCGTAGACAATGGACCCCATCATTATCTCCGTGGATTCGCCCCTCTATGAGTATGACGCGCGATGAGGACGGGGCGGCCGGACCGACGTCCAATATTTAATGTCCATCGAAACGCCGTTCTTATAGCGACGGCTTTATCTGTTGTCATAACAATATCCCGTAGGCGAGACAAGCGCCCACTGGCGATACCGACTGGCTGCTCGCTGAACGAAACCTTTTCGCAGGCGAGTCCTCCGCCGCTACGCAGCCAGGCCGGAACATCTGCAGCCATCACCACCGTTGAAACCGCCTACGTACATGCGGAAACTAAGGTGTCGCTGATCGAGAACCACCCATTGCGTTGCGCCCACCACTTTAGCCGTTTTATAAGCCGTGGTAGCTCAGTGGTAGTTCGATCCCCGGTGACGGCACCAATGAAGTTTTTAACTTTAAGTGCTGACTTATCACGGTCTCCGCGGTGAAGGAAAACATCGTGAGGAAACCTGCATATTTTCGAAATAATAACAAAAAAAAATATATATTTCGAAAATATGTGAAGTCCGCCAATCCGCAGTGGGGCCGCGTGGTGGACTATGCCCTGATACCCTCTGTATAGAGGAGGCCTTTGCCCAGCAGTGGGACATGTATAGGCTGTTACTTTACTTTTTTTGACTTTACACCACTTTAGCGACACCGGGACGAGTTCCTACTCCCAACCGCAGCGTACACCTTCGTCATACTCGGAAAATTCTTCTTCGCCGAGATCTACTCCGAGCGTCTCACCGGACAGGCGCTCATATATTCCTGGGAAGGAGTCTGAGGAATTACGTGGCGAATCGACATGGGCCTAAATTATACACCACCTTTGCTCAAAACGGAGCAGAGCGAGGAATAGAATCATCCCCATCCCTGCTGCGACTATTGTACAATTGCTGCAGCCATCCACATCGCACGCTGGCACTGCGGCCGCGCAACATTCACCTAAACCAAAATAACGAGTCTGTCTAATAGGATATACTTAATTGATTGTTGATTGCCCTGATCTTCTCTTCAAATTTAACTTTAAAGTTCCTCATTCTTGTCCATGCACTATAATCCAACCCCTATCACCTCCTATTAAGTGAACTTTTTTGAGAGCTATCATCCTGCGCTTGTGTACTTGTAAATAAGTTTTCAGATAAAATTGGTTTTCACTGCGACTCTTTACTTCAATGTTGCCACATTATACTACGCCACGACTAACAACCTAATTCCCTCATAAACATTTTTTCATGTTATTCATTTTTGTATTATGTTACGCTTGATGAAGTTTTTTTACACCTATACCATATTAGCTGTATTTCAATTTTATTTAACACATATATTTAACACGTTAAACGCCATGGGGGACACCGTGGAGGACACCGGACGTGCCGGCAGTTACTTTATGCTTGGGCCACACGAAAATTTATATATTGGTCAAAAATTAGAACATTGTTTTATGTCTTTAATTGATAGAATTATAATAATAAACTGCATTAAATTAAAGATATGACCGATTGGTATGAAAATCAGACTAATATTGAATATCACTCACGGGCGACCCCCATGGCCCATGCCGAAGCAAATCCCTTTTAGTTTACTGCTGGGCCACGCGGTCACGTTGTCGACCACGCCACTATTTTACGCGCTTTTTTTGTCTTTATTAAACAATAGTTCATTTAAGAATGTATTTGAGCGCCGAGATACGAGCGGTTTCGTAAAATAAATACTAGTGAGGATGAAGATGTACATATTTCATTTCGAAAAACTATCCATCGAAAGGTTTTCGAGGTGTTCCACAAGCACACACCGCTTCCCTATTATACCATTTAAATATTTATTAACAGCCCGCAAATCAAACTGTAGATCGTAATATTTATCCCCCATAGGACAGGCAACAGCCTAGTGTGGGGGTCAGTTCATAAGGCATAAATGTAAAAATTTTTTTTTGGAAATAAAGTAATTTGTTTTTCGAAAAAAATCGACAGGCTTTTCGTCGCAGTGTTTTTCGCCTCAAGGCAATCAAAGAAATATTTATAATACCTAATATAAGAAATATGGTTGAGAAATCTCTCGTCGATTTTTATTTTCTACTAGTACCAAATCAAGACTATAATGAGCCGTAATCGTTTCTTTCGATTGCTTTCATTTGTTCCGAATTATTGTTACAAGATCAAGATAACGTTCTAATAGATCATATAAAATACCACCCCATAGGGTCTTTACGTCTCAGTGCAGTGACCTTTTGAACAAAGGTCACGTATCAAGTATAGGTCTGGCCAGAAAACTTCGAAAAGTGGGTACTATACGGTAAAAACCGAAAGCACCGTCCCAAGGATGGGGTGACGGCAATGATGAAATGGCGGGCAGGAGAGAGATATTACAATTTTAAACTGTTTGTTTTAAAATTATAATATTTCTCTCCTTTAAGTGCAGTCTAAAAATTTCGGATAATGCGGCAAATTTATTTCAAAAGTGGTGATTAACTACGATAAAGGAACAATAGATCTTTCCCATCTAACATACCCTAAGAAAATCTATTAAGTGATAGAAAAAACTTCGTAATAAACATCTTACTAAATACAACTGTCGTGAAATCATTGCTATTGTACTAATCTGTTACGGACAAAAAGTTTTTTACTTAAAAATCGAGCAATGTTACGTTGTAAAAGGTGGCTTTTCTAAGTGTATCTTTTTTTTAAATTAAATTCTGGACATAAATAATGTTATATAAAAATGATAAATATTTACAACCACTCGTAAGTAATTGATTACATTCATTTGAACTTATCTCAAAAAGTGCGTGATTTATACGCAACTCATTTATTTTACGCGCGATCATTCATAACTAACACGCACACAAGTTCGTGCACAGTAAAATTTAGGTATTTATGAATGACTACCGCCTTGTCAACACGTTCTGTTTTTTAGGGAAGAGAATGGCATTTTTTTTGGAAAAAAATACTGTTTTTTATTTCAATAAACGATTATACTACCGAGTCTGAACCTCCGGGCACTTCTCTAAAAATCTCCCTGTATATACACAGTAACAAATTATATATTGGTCAGTAATGAAATAAAAATCAGGTCAGTAATTATATAAACATTTATTATAAGAGTCTTGATGGCGTTCAACGTGTTAAATATAGTATACGTGAATTTATCAATGTTGTGATGCTTATAATTTGCATAAGAATTTAGATTGAATTATTACTTAAAAAATGAAAAGTTTTCCCCGACTTTTTTACCATTATTTTTTACAAGAATCATGTTTAAAATTTATTAAAGGCTACTTGTTAAGGCCCATTTACACGATGCCATTTTCTTGTACATACAAGAGCAATAATTGAATGCAATAAATTGCGCGCAATAATTTGTTAGACCATTTGTTGTTTAGACCATGCAACTCATTTATTGCTTCAATTTAATTGTATACAACAGGCAAGCAACTTGCACCGTGTAAATGGGTCTTTAGGCCCTGGAGCGATCAATTCATTTACAGTGTTATAATTTAAAAAAATTTCTATTATTAAAATATCTTTTAACACGTTCTTTTACATTTTTTTTAATCTAGCCGTTTATATATTTTTTTTATGTGAAATGTTGCCAAACGAGCAGACTGTTCACCTGATGTAAGTGAATACCGCCGCCCATGGACATGTGCTACACCGGAGGGTTGCCGATGCTTCGGCAACATTTTGAAAATTGGGCTCCGACCACCTCACTTACCAGACGAAACGCGAAAGTATTATACTTCCACTTTACGCCGGTCTTCTGTGAGGTCGTGGTACTTACCCGGACGAGATTGCCCATTCGTGCAACAGCCGAACAGTTTTGAGATATATAAAATGGCATCAGCTCTTTGGCAACAGCTTTCGTGCGAGGCAGTTGTGTGGCCCTACCACTGTTTATAAATATTGTGAACCTTTCCTTGGATTTGGATAAAACTTACTTAGACATTGTCCCATAATATAATTACTTTTTCTAAATAGTCTAGCTACGGCAAATGCCCAATTGTATAATTGGACAAAGGTAGGTAGGTACTAGGAACGAACAAATTTTTCCTAGCAGGCAGCTAACAGACATGACACTGGCAAATTTGTTTACTTCAGTTATTTCACAGCATCTTGTACGGAATTTTCTTGTTGTTGGGCAATGCATCTGATTATTCATTTATTGATTATTAAATTATATATTTATTCTTCAAAAAAGAGCTGATCGATCAATCTATAGCATCGGAGCCCGAAATAGAGTTCTTTTTAAAGATACAGATACTCACTGATGCGTCTCAATATATTTATTATTATATTTTGACAGACAAACTAAATACTAGAAATAGGGACAAATTAAGGCCCATTTAACGGTGCAAGTTTCTTGCCTGTTATATACAATTAAATTGAAGCAATTAATGAGTTGCATTGTCTAAACAGCAAATAACATTCTTGACTGTTGAACAAGACTTGCTTCAAGTTTTGTTTCAAAACTTTCCTTGGTGTAAACAGCACACACAATAATTTCTTATGCAATTCTTGTATTCAATTGCATTCTCTCTTCCTTTGCAAAAATTTGTGCAATGAGTGAGGGTATTTAATCGTTGCTGTTCTTTTGAGGATAGAAATATTGAGAAAAGGTCGTTAAAAAAGTTGGATAAAAATATGAATAATAATATATGGATCATAATAAATAAATCTCAATGAAATATATTTAATCGGCATAATCTAACTTGAATACTTATTATTGAGCCATTTTTTTTTAAATAGCCCTTTGTAAAACGTTCAACACTTGCATGAAAAATTTGTCAACGCAAATACGTGCAATACTTGAAGCAACACGCCAATAAATTGTACACGCACATACAAGCATGTGTTTAGACAAGTCAAAACTTGAAAGCAATAATCGCCTAAACATAATTGCATTGGTATAAACAAAAGACATTTGCAATTATTTCTTGTCAAGACTTGCATTCAATAATCGCATTCAATTTTTTTTACTATATCTGCGTGTAAACTGTTGCTTACAATTCTTGATGGTCAATTATTGCATGCAACTTATTGCATTCAATTATTGCTCTTGTATGTACAAGAAAATGCATCGTGAAAATGGGCCTTTAATTACACTATTGGTTCGTCTACAGAAAGTAAATAGCTCGTTCATGGGGCAAAGTACTTATACATAATAAAATCCCACACTCGATAGTAACGCCCGGTTTCTGAAACACTGATCATCGTAGAAGTTAAGGCGCTATATGCAGTGAATTTTTATGGTGAAGCAGTGGAAGTCGAGTAACCCCCCTTGGTGCGGAGCCTTGTATCTTGTATTAACTGATGTTTTTGCTTTCAGTCCCGAGACTATTAAAGCTTCATCGGACGCAGAACCGGTGGGTTAGCCAGAACCAACGGGTTTGGACCCTCCGCTATGGGTAGGATCGCGCATGTGCTCATGCGTGCGTTTAATTATGGTGTGTCATCTAAGGGCCGTCGAGGTCGCGGTTCGGACCGAGACCCCGACGGCCGTCGACTGTGCATTTAGCTAATCGGTGGCTGGGAGCGGTGAAAACCGCCCCGGAACGCGGGTGTACCGTGTGTACGCGTTGTGTGGGTCTCGCCGTGCTCGGAGGCGAGGGCGAACTGGTGTGATTGTTGTTACACTAACTGTGGGTGTAGTATTATCCGGCGGGACCCCCGGCGGTGGGTCCATCGTGTCTAAGTCCTCTTCGTCGACCGGGTCGATGAGGACGTTTCGCGGGCGACGCTTGTTTACGTTCGCGTTAGTGTCCGGTTGGTAGTTTGCTGCGCTTACCACCAGAGGGTTGGGATGATGCTGGACTCTATCGAAGAACCGTTTTGTCAAATCTTTAAAATGTGCGCGAATCGTCGGGAGTCTGCAATCGCTGTGCAGGTCGACGTTGCGCTGATACCACTGCGCACCGGTTGCGCGGCGGATAAACTTATTTTGTACTATTTGCAACTTGTACAAGCGAGTAGGGTGCGTGTGGGCGAAGATCATACATGCGTAGGACATAATAGGTCGTACGCAGGTCTTATAATAATAATTTGTGCCTTAAGGGCATTTTACTTTTAGCATTAGTTAAATTGTGTGTAGCCGGCCGGAGACGAACGCGGCTCTATTACGAACGTTATTAATGTGCGTAGTAAATGACATACGCGAGTCGAAAGTGACTCCTAAGTATTTGACCTTTTTCTCCCAGGGGAGCGGTTGGCCATAAAGGGATATTTGCCCCAACTTTCTGCATTGGCGAGGGCCATTATAAAGATGTGACGGGTAGGTACTTCGTGTGAAGTGAATCGCCACACTCTTTTCGGGATTTATTTCTATTCTCCATTTGCGGAACCAATCGCCGAGGCGATCGGCGGCGCTTTGGAATCGAGTGGTTAGTATTCTAAGGTTGCGGTCTGAATAAAAGAGCGCGGTGTCATCCGCGAAAAGCGCGAGATTGACGTGGGGGTCTTTGGGTATATCGCTCGTGTAGAGCGTAAAGAGCAAAGGTGAGAGGCAGGAGCCTTGTGGTACGCCGGCCGTGAGGCGGCGGCTTGTGGAGAGGGTGCCCTCGACTCGATATCGAAAAGAATGGTGCGGGGCGCACCGTACGATGACGAGACCTTCATTCACTATCGATAGTATCGTAGTAGGCATTCGAAAATGTATTCACATGATCCCTATATCTTTGAGAGACTTTCTCTTGTACTTGTATATTATAATAGGAATAATAATAATATTATTCCTATTATAATATACAAGATAAAATAAAAACAAATATAGAATAAAATATAAATTATGAGAAAGCAATCAACAATAGTAGAGGTAATGATGTAAATAAAAAACAAAACTGCCCAAACGCAATGATTTTATTCATAAGCTAACAAGGTTTAGTTCAGTTTTTCAACTTATATTACGTTTAGATTGCCAACTTATTAAAAAATGAATAAATAATCAAACTTTTCTAACAAAAAAAAAACAATTCGTTTCGCACAACGCTGGTTTAATGGAAGTAACGAGAAATATTAATATGCAAAGCATACAATGCGAAACATAATGTTTGTGGGGGTGATCCAAGCTTACGGTTCTAATAGTGAGCTTGACCTACTTCATGTGAGGAGAGTCGGAACAAAAACCGATAAATCACATTTTAAGTTTTTATTTAATTTTTAAGTATGGCAATCGGCAGTTTACGTAGACATCTGTAGCGATCTTGTATTAAATCTATAAACCAGTAAATTGTCTTTAAAAACTTTGCCGAAACACAATAATCTGAACAAAAAACGATAAATCAATCGAACTGTTTCATGATTGGAACGTACACCGACAAATCCTTAGAAATTTTCAGGGAATACTTTTTAGTTGTTTGAAAACCGACATATCCATATCCAAAGATTTAAAGGACACATGGGGAAGTTTTATTACTGAGTGAAGATAGGAGTTTAAAGAATGTGCAATATCTAGAAATGTTTTACAAAAACTAGAAGAAATACGATATTTAAAACGAATACATCTACAAAAACATGATTTTATATGAGGACATATCCAGCGTATATAAAGCGTGTCGTTACCCGCGACAATAAAAGAACACACGTCTAACGTTACTTGCCAATAATCATAAAAAATATAAACGTTAAAAAATCCATAATTAAAAAAAAATATTTTCAAACCAACTTATATTAATAAGCTAACTTTAATTTAAACGGAATAACATATTTAAGTAAAAGTTAGTAGTTAATATCTTTTCTTATCAAGAAGTAATTTAAATAGTAGTCTAATTTAAATAGAAACTTGTAAAACTTTCTCTGTAATTGACTTAACTATTCGTATAAAGAATTCGCTTAAAGATTTTCTAAAATATCTGCTTTACAACTTATTTAAGAATTTGTTTTAATATCGTTAATAATAATTATAATTTTTTAACAAAAAAAAAAGGCTTCAATCAGGAAACTAAAAACATTGTTAATGCCTATAACATTTGAGGATTGCCCTCGATTTCTCTGGGATGCCATCATCAGATCCGGGTTTCCTTATCATAGTACCTACCACCCTTGGGATTTCTCCTCGACAACAAAAAAAAAAAAATCATCAAAATCGGTTCATAAACGACCAAGTTATCCGCGAACACACATAAAAACCTCTTTAGAAGTCTGTTAAAAATTATATAACTGTTTTTATATAAGAACCCTCTCATCCCCGCCGCTCGCAGCAGTCGAGACGAACGCACGCCTTGGCACGCGCTCTCTCTACTCTGCTACTCCCCACCCCTGTCCGCTTCCGCGTGCCGACTCGCTCGCCGCGGACGCTCAGTCGTCGCGCACCGCGCGCCGCGTTCACTCGTAATTTTTATTACGAGTGGACACCCCGCTCGCAAGTCGAGTTGCGAGGTGCAGTTCTGACTGCGCCGACCAACACGCTTAGCAGCGGTTCTGTTTCGACGTCTTAGGGCTAGTGGATACCTAACGGTGATAACGAAACTAGCCAAGGCTTGCCCCGATCGCCTTGTGGTTCTCTCCTGAGAACCACGAATTTTTGGAAGGGACCACCATCACTGGCCTTGGGTGTAGTCCCTAGTCAGCGGTGGTCCACGTTTTGGCCCTTTAGCGCCCTCGGGTAGTTTTTAATTAGCTATAAGCACACACCCGCGTGCACAATAAGATCGGCACAAGGACGCACTAGGGTCACACAATTTAGGCACTCATCCTCCCTGCCTATACCCGGCAGGGAGGGATACGGACACACCCCGGCATCCCACCGGGCTTACTAAATAGTAAAAATTTTTCCCTAAATTAAAAGATGGCCGAAATTAAGGCCATATTAATGGCCCTTCAGGCAAAGCACCCTGAAGCTTTTAAAGATGCCCTTTAGGCACTCAAAGACTGTTCAAGACCCTCCTCAAGGGCATCCTCCACCTCGACCGACGATGCTGCAGCAAGCTCCTCCTCGCAAGAGGAAATGGAGCTAGACTCGCCCCTCTCTCCTGATGCCGATGAAGGAGGTTTGTTCACCGAAGTGGTGAACAAAAAGAAGCGCAAGAAGCGCACCTCCCAGCCGTCTTCAACGGCCACGTCCCCCGTACCGCCAGTTAAGGCGCCAAGGCCGACCGAATCGGCCGTAGCCGGGCCCTCAGTGCCCACCCAACCGACATCATCGCCTTCAGCGATTCCAACCCCATCGCCTTCAGTGATGCCAACCCCGGTTGCTACTCAAGCAGCCCCCGCGCCTCCCGCGGCCCCTCGTCCGCCGCAAGACAAGCGGCCACCTCCCATCTTCGTTCAGGACACCTCAAAGTGGCCAATGATCGAGTCCGCCCTATCTAATAGGGTCAAATTTAGCGCAACGTCCACTACCCAAGGCATCTAGCTACAGCTTGAGACAGCCGACGCCCACAGGCAGGTTTCAAAATTCCTGCGAGACAAGGAGGTGTTTTACCACACCTACACTCTCGCAGAGGATAGAATTCTCCGCGTGGTCATTAAGAGGATCCCTGGAAACATATTCACCGACAGAGTGTTCGAATCACTCAAAAACCAAAACGTCCCGGTCCTTGCAAGTCCATCGCATGACCAGTAAGCGCATGCGCACTCCCATAGACCTAGTCATGGTCCACCTCGAGTTGACCCCGACAGGGAAGGAAATTTTCAACATACAATCCGTGCTAGGACTAGACAACATAGTCGTAGAACCCCCGCATAAAGGCGTGCTCCCAGGGCAATGCCATAAATGCCAAAAATACGGGCACGCAGCCCGTAATTGCTTCGCCAGGCCTAGGTGCGTCAAGTGCCTAGGAGACCACGGCACCCCAGACTGCCCCCGGCCTAAAGATAAGGCACTCTTAGTGAGCTACGGGCCTCCCGCTTGCGTGCTGTGCCAAAAAGAAGGCCACACAGCCAACTACCTCGGCTGTCCCAACGCGCCTAACCGCAGACCCACCAAACCGGCCCCTCAGGCCACCAGAAGACCACCCGTACCGACGGCTGCCTCCTTCCCACCTCTACACCCCGCGTGGCAGAACCCTATGGCCCCCGCTTGGGCCAAACCTAACCCGCCTATCATGGCACCCAAACTAGCCGCACAGCCGGCTCCAATCCCTATCCCAGTCCCACCAACACCAGCGACCGGAAGTAACCCCCTGGACTCGCTGAGCCAACTCCTCCGAACCGTCAACATGGCGGAGGTTATGTATTTTGCCCAGCAATACGCTGAAGGCAACTTCTCCTCAAGACTCCTACTCCTGAACCAATACCAGCACATAGTTGCTGCGTTATCTGTCTAGGGACCCAAAATGGATAATACATAATAATAATAATAGCACCACTAAACACCCCTAAACAATAATAATAATAGCACCACCAGTCTCTCTGCTACGCGTAATAATGGCAGAGTCAAACCGCGATCGATTAATGTAGCATTCTACAACGCGAACGGGCTTAAAGAGCAACGCGACGAAATACGTATTTTCTTACGCGACCACCAAATCTATATACTTCTCATTCAGGAGACGTTCCTGAAACCCGCGACAAGGGATCCGAACATCCCCAATTACCGAAGAGTTAGGAACGATCGTGTCGGCACCCCGAGCGGCGGCACACTTATATACTATAAAAAATCTCTTCATTGCGTACCGGTAGACACGCCCGTGCTCACACATCTCGAGGCCTCTGTCTGTCAGCTGGCTTTAACCGGTCACTCTCCTATCACCATAGCATCAGTTTACCTCCCTTGCAGACCAACCGCAACAATATTGCATTCAGATTTTGAGGCCCTCTTCTCTGTAGGAGGAGCCACCATCCTAGCTGGCGACTTCAACAGCAAGCACACCCGATGGAACTCGACACGTACCAACAGTCGAGGCACCGCACTCGACTCGCTATCCGACAGGCTCGACTTTGAAGTCGCTGCCCCCGTCGAACATACGCGCTTTCCTTACGTAGAGGGACACACATCGGATGTGCTTGACATTGCACTCGTCAAAAACATCATTCTCTCCTTATGCGAACCGGAAGTGATACACGAGCTTCACTCCGATCACCGACCAGTTCTCCTCCGGCTAGGGCCTTCAGCAACAGCCGCTCCCCTAACCAAAACTGTCATCAGCTGGCATAAAATCAAATCTAAATTTAACGAACCTAATCCTCCACAACTAGAGTCAATCCCTGGAGAATTGAATACCAAACAGGACACGGAAACCGCAATTCGAGCCCTCACAAGCCACGTTAACACCATCGTCGAGCAATGCTCGAGACAGGTCCCGGCGATGGAAGACCATCGCTGGGCCCTGCCAGACGATGTGCGAGACCTGCTGAGACGCAAGAATGCGGCCACTCGAGCCTATGATAGATATCCCACCGACTCGAATCGTAGACTGCTACGTAAATTGCAGCGTGAGGTCAAAACACGCATAGCAGACTCACGAAACGAACGATGGGACTCCACCCTAACTTCAGTAAAACCATCCCACGTAGCCTTCTGGAAACTTCCCAAATCCCTCAAGGGTAACGGCATAACAACCATGCCGCCACTAGTCCGTCCGATAGGTACGCCAGCAATGCTGGACGAAGAGAAGGCCGAATGCCTGGCTGACAGCCTAGAATCTCAATGCTCCCCCAGTCTGCTTCTGATCGACCCCGAACACATCCGCAATGTGAACGAAGAGGTAGAAAGGAAAGCCTTAGAGCCACTTCGCGATCCCGTTCCCCCAGTCACGTGCTCCGAACTAATAGACACCATTAATAAACTACGCCCGCGTAAAGCACCAGGCTCAGATGGTATCACCAATAAGGTGACCAAGCTCCTCCCTACTAGCATCCTTCAGATACTAGTATTAATTTACAACGCGTCCTTAACCGAAGGCTTCTTCCCATCCGAGTGGAAGGAAGCCGATGTCATAGGGTTCCTCAAACCCTCTAAACCCGCCACTCTCCCAAACTCATATCGTCCAATAAGTCTTCTCAAAACATTTGGGAAGATCTTTGAAAGACTAATATTAGCCCGCTTAAGATCCCTTATGGGCACCAAAGGGCTCCCCATCCCAGAGCAGTTTGGATTTAGAGCCAAACACTCATGTACCCATCAAGTGCACCGCATCACGGAGCACATTTTAACTAAACGTCAACGTGGACTCAACACCGGTGCACTCTTCCTGGACGTGGCAAAAGCGTTCGACAAAGTCTGGCACAACGGGCTCATATACAAGCTATACGGGTACGGAGTGTCCGACCGTCTCGTATGCATAATACGAGACTTCCTAAGTAATCGAACCTTTCGCTATCGCGTCGAGGGCGTGTGTTCGACTACGCATCCCGTTCGAGCCGGGGTGCCCCAAGGGTCGGTGTTGGGACCAGTCTTGTTCACTCTCTACACCAATGACATGCCGCGTGTCAAAGATGTAGAACTTGCTCTTTTTGCCGACGACACCTGCATCTATACCACAGGCAGAACACCCGAATTGATCCATCGACGCCTCCAAGCTGCGGCCATCACCATCGGTGACTGGTTTCGGCAATGGAGGATCGAAATCAATCCCGCCAAAAGCGCGGCAGTCCTTTTCGCGCACAAAAAGAACATACCCATTCCACCCCCCGTTAAACTCTTGGACAGCCCAGTACCATGGGTTAATAAAGTCAAATATCTAGGCGTCGTCCTCGACTCCCAGCTTAAATTCACCCAGCACGTGACCCAGGTCAGGAACCGGGCGGCCTTCGTACTCGGTCGCCTCTACCCGCTCCTCAATAAAACGTCAAAAATGTCCCTTCGGAACAAGGTGACCTTATATAAGGCAGTAAGTTCGCCCTATCATGACGTACGCGAGCCCCGTCTTCGCTCACATTGCTCCGAAGCAAATACACCGGCTTCAGGTGATTCAAAATCGATTCTTGCGCAGAGCCACGGGAGCACCCTGGTTCATGCGCAATATCGACCTACATGTCGATCTAGAATTGCCCACCATCGCGCAATTCCTGAAGTCGGCGTCGCGCCGATATTTCGATTCCGCCGCCGCGCATCCCAACCCACTTATCGTAGGTGCCGTCACGTACAGGCCCTTGCCGCTAAATATTTTCCGCCGCGATTACCAAAGACCGCGTCACGTTCTCGACTTCCCTGACGATGAGACGGTTATCGCCATCGAAAGGATCAAAAAACTCAAGAAACACACCAACGCACACCGCACTCGCCGGCGAGTGCGGCAAACATATACTAGGTTCCGCCACGTACCTGGCAGGTTTTCCCCTATTAATGACAGAAGCGTTGCTGGAGTTTCTTCCGCCACTTCTTCTCCCAGCGCCAACGCTCTCCGAAGAGGTAGTAATGTTAGCTCTAGTAATTCCCCCAGTCAGATAATAGCTACCGATCGAGCCGAGGTCCGGCCCTCTCGGGCACCCTCGAATCGGAATGCTAAACGCGTGCTGAGTGACAGCCCAAGCCGAGGTCCCCTCTCGGGGACCCTTGAGCCTGATCACTCCATGGAGCGCCCGCCAAAGCGCCCTAAGAGCTTGGCGGCCTCCCAAACCAGTAATAATAATAGCGTGACGGCCCGAGCCGAGGCTTCCCCGGGAGCCCTCGAGCTTAGTCACCATAACGCGTAATAATAGTACGCCGAGGTTCAGGCTAGGCGCCTTGTGCGCCAGGCCACCTCAAGTCCGTCGGATCTGTAAAGGCCTCTAAGGCTAACAGTGGCTTATCTAGCCCAAAAAAAAAAACCCTCTCATGTTATGAATTAATAATTTTAGTTTTCAACATGTTCGATTCTCATTTGTATTCGTAATTATGTAATTTTCTTTAATTTTTTCTTTATCGGGGTTGGAAAAAAATTTAGTGTAACATTTTTGCGTTACGCGCCATCTTGTTGTTGTGGTTTTAATAGTTGACGCTAGATGGCGTTAGTTCCTTTGTGTGTTTATATATATATATATATATATATATATATATATATATATATATATATATATATATATATATATATATGTTATATTAAAGTGATCAACAAAATCAAAGGGTTTATTTTTATTCTAATTCTAAAATGTAAACAATATATTTCGTATTTCAGTTACCATAAGCCATTAATAACACAAATATATAATAACGACATCAATGATAGTAATAATTCTATTGCAATTAATCCTGGAACTTGCGGTTGCGACGTCGATCCAACGTCCGCAAGTTCAGTTTTCCAAAAAAACTTAACTCACAACACTCGCGCCTCGAATGTCTGCCTTCTCACTGGCTGACTAGTCGGCAACGAAGGACGCAAGTTGCAAGTTTTTTTATCAACAATTTTTGCGGACCCTCATACTAATTACAACGGTCAAACCATAGTGTGTTTTAATTTACTACTAACGTCACCTATGTATTACAAATAAGAAACTAAATATTATACAAAGCTAAAATGAAATAATTGTAGAATTTGTATTTATGTCTATGATAATAAAAGCCTTTTATTAAACTTTATCTAATTTAACATTATTTAACCAATTTCTGTAAAGTTACATATAGTAAATTATTTTTTGAAAAATAACGTCATAAAAAAGTTTCACTTCTTACGAGTGTACGCTAGTACACGCACACATTTTTTTTTTTATTGTAATCAAGCAATGTAGCTCTCCTTAAGGTCACCTACGGCGGGGGTGCCAAAAGGATAAAAAATGTGGAAAGGGATGGACACCTCAGACCAGTTCCCGACTGCCCCCTGAGTGTGCAACTTCTACCCACGTACGCGTTCCGCTCGCAAGAGTGCCTTCCCCCGCGACCGCGAGTGCAACCGTGCAGCTCTGTATCTCCCCTTTTCGTAAGGAAAAGGGGCTGACAGAACGCGCGCAAACAGTGCGAAAGGATCCCATATAACATCAGCAGCCCGTGCACCCCTCCCCGCTCGCTGGGCGCCTCGCTGGGCCTCCCCTTTTGGGGTCTCACCCGGTGGGTCCGCCCGCGCCGAGGGGAGCAAGGTGCATGTCCGCTCGCTAGGGAATAGCACTGCCCGAATAAGGGCCCCCGTCCGACATGTCGGACAAGGGTGATTCCCCCACCCAACGCCGTAAGCGCGAGAAGCGCATACCGGCGGTCGTGGATCGACAGCTCGCCGCGCGAAACTTGTTCACCGGCGAGCAACCGACGCCGCTACGCCGATTAGATCAAAGGCGCCATCACCACCACCGGCAGCCACCACTGTAGAACACCTCCCCAGCGCGCCGGACTACGAGCCCACGTCTGGGAAAGCGCCCGCGGTGACCACGCGGATATTCGGTGGCCCGGCATATGAACATGCTAGGGCCACGAATCCACTCCCTCCGCGACCCGCGAAGGCGCTACGCCGACATACACCACCAGAAACCGAAGCATCTCTATATGAAAAACGCCAACGCGTGGGCGCAGAGATATCCACACCGGAAAAACACGCAATTGATGCGGGAGCAAGAGCGTACTCACAACCGCCACGCTCGCCGTCGTCGGACTCGTCAACCGTACGATCCGTACGATCCACGCCGAGCTCTTCACCCGATCGACGACAACAACAACATCAACCATCATACGATCTGGAAGAAATGGGAGGCGAAGCAGTGTGGACAGACGTCACTTCGTATGCCACATTCGCCCCCAGCACGGATAGTAAATACCGTCGTACAACGCCACCGCGTTCACCACAGCCGTCGACTTCCTACGCAGCGGCGGCCATGCTAGCCTCGTCTCCCAAGACGCAGGCAGCACCCAAACCAAAATCGCCAACACCACCGCCATCTAAGGCACAAGAACAGGAGGGCACCCGTAAGGGTTACCCTCCCATTATAGTGGAGAAACTTCCGGATTGGACAGTCCACTTTAAGAACATAAAAAATAACCTCGGACACGCACCCAACGCACGCCCACACGGCAGAGGAGGGTTGCGTTTTATCCCACAATCACCGCAGGAGTACAGTATTATCCAAAAATACCTGTTCGAAATAGCAAAAACCACACAAATAAGCTGGCATTGCTATACGCCACCGGAAGAAATGCCAACGCGAGCAGCAATAAGACGATTGCCGCCCGACACAAACAAGGAAGAAATCCAGGAGGCGCTCCAGCTCCTAGACTTCCCAGTAAAACACGTAAAGCTGATACCACCCCAGAGACAAAGACCTGGAGGCCTATTCTTTGCCGCATTTGACCATCTAAGTAATGCTGAACTAAGCAGATTATACTCAATCAAAGAACTGCTGAACATGCCGGGCATAGAAATTACAGGCTGGAAGGGTAGAACCGGACCGCCACAGTGCCATAGGTGCCAAATTTTCGGCCACTCCTCAGCAAATTGCCATAGACCCGTCCGCTGCGTCAAATGCGCGGGCGAGCACATATCATCTGAGTGCGATATGGCGGCGGGGGCGCAGCCAAAATGCGCCAACTGCGGCCGCGCACACACGGCGAACGATCGTAGATGCCCAGTATACATTAAAGAAGCCAGGAAACGGGGCATACCAAGATCAGCCCCCTTACCCGACCCTCCGCGAAACAATAATATAACGGACGCAGAGGGCTGGACAACGGTCGGAAGGCGAACGACCGCAAACACAGACAATACGGCGCCGCAATCCGCTCCTCGACATAAACAAAACCGTCCACCAATCAACCATAACAGGGCGAGAAAGAGAAAGGAGACAATCCGTCCCGCTCCAACATCAACGCCCCACCGCCAGGAGACCCACCCGCGAGGGAGCGAGCGCGCCAATCGCGTCGTCCCACCGTGATACAGCGACGCGCTATATAAGCGCAGAACGACCGCCCGTCGCGCCTCATAGGCGCGCGCCTGCGGAGCCAACCGGACCGCCGCCTACGACGCTACAGCCACCGGCGAACGCGCCTATACCTCGAATTAAAAAGAAGACACGTAAGCCCAAACGCCGACGTCGGAACGTCGAGCAGTCTACTGCCGAATCTGCCATAGATAGTGATAGGGACTCGCGTTTTAGATCTAGGAACAGTGAGGTGCAGTTTTGACTGCGCCGACCAACGCGCTTAGCAGCGGTTCTGTTTCAACGTCTTAGGGCTAGTGGATACCTAACGGTGCTAACGAAGCTAGCCAAGGCTTGCCCCGATCGCCTTGCGGTTCTCTCCTGAGAACCGCGAATTTTCGGAAGGGACCACCATCACTGGCCTTGGGTGTAGTCCCTAGTCAGCGGTGGTCCACGTTTGGCCTTTTAGCGCCCTCGGGTAGTTATAACTAGCTATAAGTACACACCCGTGTGCACAATAAGATCGGCACAAGGACGCACTAGGGCCACACAATTTAGGCACTCATCCTCCCTGCCTATACCCGGCAGGGAGGGATACGGGCACACACCCCGGCATCCCACCGGGCGTATTAAAATTATTACGCATTAATTTAAAAAATGGCCGAAGTAAAGGCCATCCTCGGTCTACTCCGGGAAAAATTCCCGGAAGCTATCCCCGACACCCTTGAGGTGTTACGGGGACTCTCTAGGCCCTCCTCAAGGGCATCCTCCGAAAGCGCCGAAGCGAACTCCTCCTCCTCGCAAGAGGAAATGGAGCTCGACTCGCCGCTCTCCCCCGACGCCGATGAAGGCGGCCTGTTCACCCAAGTGGTGAACAAGAAGAAGCGCAAAAAGCGCTCTTCGCAGCCGTCCTCAGCGGCTCCGTCCCCCGTTCCGCCAGTCAAGGCGCCAAGGCCGACCGAATCGGCCATAGCCGGGCCCTCGAGGCCCACTCCCCCGACACCACCGCCTTCAGCGAAACAAACCCCGGTTGCTTCTCAACCAACCCCCGCGCCTCCCGCAGCCCCACGTGCGCCGCAGGACAAGCGCCCACCCCCTCTCTTCATTCGAGACACTGAAAAGTGGCCGATGATTGCCTCCGCCCTCTAATAGGCTAAAATTTGTAGCTACTACAACCGCACAAGGCATCAAGCTTCAGCTTGAAACTGCCGACGCCCACCGTCAAGTATCCAAATTTTTAAGGGATAAACAGGTGTTCTACCACACCTATACGCTGGCCGAGGATCGCATCCTACGCGCCGTCATTAAGCGTATACCCGCAAACATTCCCACCGAAACGGTGCTAGACTCCCTTAAGGAGCAAAACCTCCCCGTTCATGCGGTCCACCGCATGAAAAGCAAAAGAAAGCGTAGCCCAATAGACATGGTCATGGTCCATCTAGACCTCTCTCCTGAGGGGAAAGCTATATTCAATATTGAGTCAGTCATGGGACTGACCAATCCCAAATTTGAAAAAAAAATTGTCATCGAACCTCCACACAAGGCCACCCTCCCGGGACAGTGCCACAAATGCCAAAATTACGGGCACGCCGCCCGTAACTGCTTTGCCAAGCCCAGGTGCGTAAAGTGCCTAGGCGACCACGGCACCCCGGAATGTCCCAGACCAAGGGACAAGGCCCTTCTGGCCAACTACGGTCCACCCGCATGCGTCCTCTGCCAGTCGGAAGGACACACAGCCAATTATCTTGGCTGCCCGAACGCACCTAAGCGCAGACCCATTAGGCCTGCCCCTCAGGCAACAAGACGGCAGCCGATTCCAACGGCCGCCTCATTCCCTCCTCTTCGCCCCGCGTGGCAGAACCCCATGGCCCCCGCTTGGGCCAAACCGAATCCGCCACTCGCGGAACCCAAAGCTGCCCCTCAACCGGCGCTCAACCCAATGCCACCAAAAGCGGCCGGGGGCAACCCCCTGGACTCGCTAAGTCAACTCCACCGCACCGTCGACATGGCGGAAGTAATGCACTTTGCCGAGCAGTATGCCAAAGGCAATTTCAGCTCGCGATTACTACTACTAGAACAGTACCAGCACATAGTTGCGCAAGGAAGGGCGTACAGGGGAACCGCCGTCCTTGTGCGGAGGGACTTCATACACGACGAGTTGGGACTCAATCGATTTATTTCTTTATCTTCCATAGGTGTGAGGTTACATGTGGCTGGGAGGGAGATTCGAACCTATGCCGCCTATAGACCTCCGCAGTCACATCTCCACCCATCGGATATTCATGCAATTTTTGATAATACCTCCCCCGCGCTTATCGTTGGCGACCTCAATGCCAAACATGTGGATTGGGGGTCGCACACGACTAATACCGCGGGGAGGGCACTCAACGGGGACGCGGACCGGTGGGGATATGATGTGTTGGGTCCTTCAGAGCCAACACACTACCCTGCCAACGTGGCCCAAGCCCCCGACGTTTTAGACATTGTATTAAACCACGGTTGGGATCGTCCGCTCAGACTTGAGGTACTGTACGACGTAGACTCCAACCACTTGCCCCTACTTGTCTCGCTTGATTTGGAGGCGACGAGTATTGCGCCTAGACCTCCAAGAATTAGGACCGACTGGGGTAAATTTCAATCTTTATTAAAAGATTTTTCGCTACCGGAGCAGATTACCACCCCGGAAGATGTTGAGCGCGCAGCTGTTAAACTTAGCCAACGTATTACGGAGGCTAAGGAGGCGGCCTCAAAAACACTTCCGGATAGTGCCCGGTACGACATACTACCAGCAAGTAATACGCACGCTTATAAAACAAAAACTAATACTATCTATATAGCCGTTGCTATGATCACAGTTTACTGTTGTCATAGCAAACGCTGACGCAATTAGCGCGTGTGTAAATAGTGACTGTCAGTTGTAGACAATTAACACTACATGATTAATTCATTAATTATGTAGTGTTGAATGTAAACAAAGGGCGGTCCATTTACGTATGCACTAAGGGCGATTGTTATACTATCAAGTGAGATGACGTAACGTAAATTCACGCGTCACGTCATAGTGTCCGAGCCGAGTTAGGCGAAAACATTTCCCGGGGGGACGGTGCGCCCCTCGAGACAATGCCCGGGGCATGGGGTTCGAGTCCCCGATACTCGTACCCGCACCTACCCGACTGTTAGGGCAGTGTGTGGACGACCCGTGTGTGTGTGTGTGTGTGTGTGTGTGGAAAGGACGGCTCTGGAAGCTCACCTGCCAGAATCTACACCCAGGCGACAGCAAGTGCAGCAGACAGTGAAGCTACTACCCGCGCTTTTCATTTGTAAAAGTGCCAGGCAGTGCGCGTACGTGAGTGCGTTTTCGATTCCCCAATCGTTTGCAACCCGCGCACCTCTCCCTGCTCGCTGGGCGACTCGCTGGGCCTCCCTTCGGGGTCTCACCCGGTTAGTTTGCCTGCGCTGAGGGGAGTAGGGTGCGCGTGTGTTCGCCGGGAACCTAGCACCGCCACCAACATCGGCCCGTACGCGCAATGGAAGGTGAGGGGGAACCTCCCCCGCAGCCCCAAAGGCGCAACCGGCGCCAGATGCCGGTAGTGGACCGTCAGCTCGCCGAGAGAAATATTTTCTCCGGTGAACCGCCGCGTCCACTGCCGTCCATCCGCACCATGAGTGCGCAACGCCCCGGCAGAACATCGCCGGGCGCGAATTCATCCACCACTGATGAAGACGAAGACGAGGAGGAGTCAACATCTACTGCAACCACCATCAGGCGGCCGCCGCAGCCCACACGGGCAAGCGGGAGCGGAGAGATCGCAGGGGGCTCATATTTCTATGCAGCCCCCGCGGATTATACCCCCCCGCCACGCCAGCCGAAAGCGCAACGACGCCACACCCCGCCGGAGACGGAGGCGTCTCTCACGGAGAAGCGGACGAAGGTGGGCCCCGCTACCTCATCACCAGAGCAGGGGTCACACTCTCAGAACCGTGAATCACAGGTGAGTCAACCTGGGGCGAGGGCTTATTCCCAACCCCCCAGGTCACCATCCATCAACACCACTCCGGCCACTACCCCCAGCATGTCCCCGGATAGGAGGTCCAATAGGGACCTCGATATGGAGGAGCTTGTGGGGTGGGGGGGGGGGGGAGTCGGCCTGGACGGACCCGACCTCTTACGCGACTTTCGCGAACGAAGGCATCAACAGAGGTGCCAACGTAACACCAAACGTCATAGAGCCGCAGCCGTCAACATCCTACGCTGCGGCCGCGATTAAGCCACCATCTCCCAATACTCTGCGAAGGACAAGTTCGCCTAAGGCGACAATCAATACTAACACCAAGGAGAAGCCCACCCAGGAGTCCACCAGAAAGGGATATCCACCCATAATGGTGGAAAAACTCCCGGAGTGGACTAAACATTTTATAATACTCCAGCAACAACTCGGCCACGCCCCAAACGCGAGACCGTATCGCAGCGGATTTAGGTTCCTGCCGCAATCGCCGCAAGAATACTGAACGGTACAAAAATACCTAATAACATTATCAAAAACCATCGAAGTGTCTTGGTATTGCTATACGCCGGCCAGCGAACTCCCTACTAAAATAGTGATAAAGGGGCTCCCGGAAAGCACTGCAGCAGAGGACATTATGGAGGCCCTACTCAGCATGGGCTTCCCAGCGAAGTTTCTTAAACTTATACCCAGGCAGAGGAGGCGACCAGGCTGCCTATTCTTCGTTCAATTAGATCACTTGAACGAACAAGATCTCGCCCGGCTATACGCTATAGACGAGCTACTAAGTATGCCGTGCGTTGAACTCTTTTCCTGGAAGGGACGTACGGGGCCCTCACAGTGTCACCGTTGCCAGTCATTCGGGCACTCATCGGCTACGTGCTACAAACCGGTGCGTTGCGTTAAATGTGCGGGCGAACACATCGCATCGGAGTGCCCACTGCCGCAGGGAGCGCAAGTGAAGTGCGCGAACTGCGGCAGAAATCATACCGCAAATGATTATCGTTGCCCCGTCTACAAAAAAAAAGCGCGTAAACGGGACATACAATTGAATGCGCCCACACCAGAACCGCCGAGAAACGCAAATGCAGACGGCTGGACAACCGTGGGCAAACGCGCAACCGCGCGCCCTATACAACGCGGGGAACAACACCCCCCGCCCCCGCACCGCCACCCGAACGAGAAGCCATCGCGCACCGAGACAGTGCGGCGCCACAAGCGCCCGCCCACTCAGCGCGCCCAACCCAAAGACGAGCCGTTGCCACGCAACC
Organism: Iphiclides podalirius; assembly: GCA_933534255.1. Taxonomy (NCBI): domain Eukaryota; kingdom Metazoa; phylum Arthropoda; class Insecta; order Lepidoptera; family Papilionidae; genus Iphiclides; species Iphiclides podalirius. The sequence goes on along the minus strand of OW152841.1, from coordinate 3,783,465 downwards.
GCGTGAGCAGGACGGGAACACTGGAGAGCGACAAGGCGGGCGCTATAAAAGCGCTGCACGACCGCCTGTCGCGCCTTTTTCATTCCGCTCGCAGCAGTCGAGACGAACGCACGCCTTGGCACGCGCTCTCTCTACTCTGCTACTCCCCACCCCTGTCCGCTTCCGCGTGCCGACTCGCTCGCCGCGGACGCTCAGTCGTCGCGCACCGCGCGCCGCGTTCACTCGTAATTGTTATTACGAGTGGGCACCCCGCTCGCAAGTCGAGTTGCGAGGTGCAGTTCTGACTGCGCCGACCAACACGCTTAGCAGCGGTTCTGTTTCGGCGTCTTAGGGCTAGTGGATACCTAACGGTGATAACGAAACTAGCCAAGGCTTGCCCCGATCGCCTTGCGGTTCTCTCCTGAGAACCGCGAATCTTCGGAAGGGACCACCATCACTGGCCTTGGGTGTAGTCCCTAGTCAGCGGTGGTCCACGTTTGGCCTTTTAGCGCCCTCGGGTAGTTCTAATTAGCTATAAGTACACACCCGTGTGCACAATAAGATCGGCACAAGGACGCACTAGGGCCACACAATTCAGGCACTCATCCTCCCTGCCTATACCCGGCAGGGAGGGATACGGGCACACACCCCGGCATCCCACCTGGCGTATTAAAAAATATTACGCCGTAAATTAAAAAAAAATGGCCGAAGTAAAGGCCATCCTCGGACTTCTCCGGGAAAAAATCCCGGAAGCTATCCCCGACACTCTAAGATGTGTTACGGGGACTCTCAAGGCCCTCTTCAAGGGCATCCTCGGAAAGCGCCGAAGCGAACTCCTCCTCGCAAAAGGGAAATAGAGCTCGATTCGCCGCTCTCCCCCGACGCCGATGAAGGCGGCTTGTTCACCCAAGTGGTGAACAAGAAAAAGCGCAAAAAGCGCTCTTCGCAGCCGTCATCAGCGGCCCCGTCCCCCGTTCCGCCAGTCAAGGCGCCAAGGCCGACCGAATCGGCCATAGCCGGGCCCTCGAGGCCCACTCCCCCGACACCACCGCCTTCAGCGAAACCAACCCCGGTTGCTTCTCAACCAACCCCCGCGCCTCCCGCAGCCCCACGTGCGCCGCAGGACAAGCGCCCACCCCCTCTCTTCATTCGCGACACTGAAAAGTGGCCGATGATTGCCTCCGCCCTCTCTAATAGGCTAAAATTTGTAGCCACTACAACCGCACAAGGCATCAAGCTTCAGCTTGAAACTGCCGACGCCCACCGTCAAGTATCCAAATTTTTAAGGGATAAACAGGTGTTCTACCACACCTATACGCTGGCCGAGGATCGCATCCTACGCGCCGTCATTAAGCGTATACCCGCAAACATTCCCACCGAAACGGTGCTAGACTCCCTTAAAGAGCAAAACCTCCCCGTTCATGCGGTCCACCGCATGAAAAGCAAAAGGAAGCGCAGCCCCATAGACATGGTCATGGTCCATCTAGACCTCTCTCCAGAGGGGAAAGCAATTTTCAATATTGAGTCAGTCATGGGACTGACCAATATTGTCATCGAACCTCCACACGAGGCCACCCTCCCGGGGCAGTGCCACAAATGCCAGAATTACGGGCACGTCGCCCGTAACTGCTTTGCCAAGCCCAGGTGCGTAAAGTGCCTAGGCGACCACGGCACCCCGGAATGTCCCAGACCAAGGGACAAGGCCCTTCTGGCCAACTACGGTCCACCCGCATGCGTCCTCTGCCAGTCGGAAGGACACACAGCCAATTATCTTGGCTGCCCGAACGCACCTAAGCGCAGGCCCGCCCCTCAGGCAACAAGACGGCAGCCGATTCCAACGGCCGCCTCATTCCCTCCTCTTCGCCCCGCATGGCAGAACCCCATGGCCCCCGCTTGGGCCAAACCGAATCCGCCACTCGCGGAACCCAAACCTGCCCCTCAACCGGCGCTCATCCCAATGCCACCAAAAGCGGCCGGGGGCAACCCCCTGGACTCGCTAAGTCAACTCCTCCGCACCGTAGACATGGCGGAAGTAATGCACTTTGCCGAGCAGTATGCCAAAGGCAATTTCAGCTCGCGTTTACTACTACTAGAACAGTACCAGCACATAGTTGCTGCGCTTTCAGTGTAAACCAATATGGATAGCACAACTAGGAATAATAATAACGAAAATATTAGTCCCTCTGCCACGCGTAATAACGGCAGAGCCAAACCGCGATCGATAAATGTAGCATTTTACAACGCAAACGGGCTTAAAGAGCAACGCGACGAAATACGTATCTTCTTACGCGACCACCAAATAGATATTCTACTAATACAGGAGACGTTCCTGAAACCTGCGACAAGGGATCCGCACATCCCCAACTATCGGATAGTTAGAAACGACCGTGCCGGCGCCGCCCGGGGCGCCGGCACACTAATTTACTATAAAAAATCCCTCCACTGCGTACCGGTAGACACGCCCGCGCTCACGCATCTAGAGGCATCCGTCTGTCAGCTGGCACTAACTGGCCACTCTCCCATCACTCTAGTATCAGTCTATCTCCCTTGCAGACCAACCGCAACTATATTGCAATCCGATTTTGAGGCCCTCTTCTCCATAGGAGGAGCCACCATATTAGCTGGCGACTTCAACAGCAAGCATATCCGATGGAACTCGACACGCACCAACAGTCGAGGCACCGCACTCGACTCGCTATCCGACAGGCTCGACTTTGAAGTTGTAGCCCCAGTCGAACATACGCACTTCCCTTATATAGAGGGACAATCATCGGATGTGCTTGATATTGCAGTCGTCAAAAACATCAATCTGACCATGCGCGACCCGGAAGTGATTCACGAGCTTCACTCTGATCACCGACCAGTCCTCCTTCGGCTAGGGCCCTCAGCAATAGCCGCCCCCAAACCAAAACAGTCATTAGCTGGCATAGAGTCAAAACTAAACTTAATGAGCCCAATTCAATATTAGAGTCGATCCCCGACCAACTGAACAACAAACAGGACACGGAGACCGCAATTCGGGCCCTCACGAGTCACGTCAACACCGTCGTCGAGCAATGCTCGAGACAGGTTCCAGCGATGGACGACCATCGCTGGGCCCTGCCAGACGATGTACAAGACTTACTGAGGCGCAAGAATGCGGCCACACGCGCCTACGATAGATATCCCACCGACTCGAATCGTAGACTGCTACGTAAATTACAACGCGAAGTCAAAACACGTATAGCAGACTCACGAAACGAACGGTGGGACTCCACCCTAGTCTCAATAAAACCATCCCACTAAGCCTTTTGGGAACTTCCTAAAACCCTCAAAGGTATAGCCACTCCAAACATGCCACCACTAGTTCGCCCGATAGGAACGCCAGCAATGCTGGACGAAGAGAAAGCCGAATGCCTAGCTGACAGCCTAGAGGCCCAATGCTCCCCCAGCTTGCTTCCGACCCACCCCGATCACCTCCGTAAGGTGAACGAAGAGGTCGAAAGGAAAGCATCGGAACCACTCCGCGATCCCGTTCCCCCGGTCACGTGTTCAGAACTCGCAGAAACAATAAACAAACTGCGCCCACGCAAAGCGCCTGGCTCAGATGGTATCACCAATAAGGTGACCAAACTTCTCCCTACTAGCATCCTTCAGATACTAGTCTTAATTTACAACGCGGCTATAACCGAAGGCTTCTTCCCGTCCGAGTGGAAAGAAGCTGACGTAATAGGGTTCCTCAAACCTCACAAACCCGCGACCCTCCCAACCTCTTATCTTCCAATAAGTCTTCTCAAAACATTTGGGAAGATCTTTGAAAGACTAATTTTAGCCCGACTAAGATCCCTTATGGACGCCAAAGGGCTCTCCATCCCTGAACAGTTTGGCTTTAGAGCCAAACATTCTTGTACCCATCAAGTGCACCGCATCACGGAGCACATACTAGTCAAACGCCAACGCGGACTCAACACCGGAGCACTCTTCTTGGACGTGGCAAAGGCCTTCGATAAAGTCTGGCACAACGGGCTCGTATATAAGTTATACGGGCTCGGAGTGCCCGATCGTCTCGTATGCATAATACGAGACTTCCTAAATAATCGGACCTTTCGCTATCGCGTCGAAGGCGTGTGTTCGACAACGCATCCCGTTCGAGCCGGGGTGCCTCAAGGGTCGGTGTTGGGCCCAGTCCTTTTTACGCTCTACACCAATGACATGCCGCGAGTTAGAGATGTAGAACTTGCCCTATTTGCCGACGACACCTGTCTCTATACAGCAGGCAGAACATCCGAAATTATCCATCGACGCCTCCAAGCTGCAGCTATCACCATCGGTGACTGGTCCTTTTTTCGCATAAAAACGTAGATAAACCACCCCCCGTTAAACTCATGGATAGTCCGGTACCATGGGTGAACAAAGTTAAATATTTAGGTGTCGTCCTTGACTCCCAACTTAGATTCAACCAGCACGTGACTCGGGTCAAGAACCGGGCGGCCTTCGTACTCGGTCGCCTCCATCCGCTCCTCAACAAAACGTCTAAAATGTCCCTTCGGAACAAGGTGACTCTATATAAGGCAGTATTCCGCCCTCTCATGACGTACGCGAGTCCAGTCTTCGCACACATTGCTCCGAAGCAAATACACCGGCTTCAGGTCATACAAAATCGATTTTTGCGCAGAGCCACGGGAGCACCCTGGTACATGCGCAATATCGACCTTCATGTCGATTTAGAGTTGCCCACCATCGCTCAATTCCTGAAGTCGGCGTCGCGCCTATACTTCGATTCCGCCGCCGCGCATCCCAACCCGCTAATCGTAGGTGCTGCCACCTACGATTAGCGGGTTGTCTGTAGGTGCGTTCCGCCGCAATCACCATAGACCGCGACACGTCCTCGACTTCCCTGACGATGAGACGACTATCGCCATCGAAAGGATTAAAAAACTACGCAAACACACCAATACACAGCGCACTCGCCGGCGAGTGCAGCAAACATATACTAGGTTCCGCCACGTACCTGGCAGGTTCTCCCCAGTTAATGATAGAAGCGTTGCTGGAGTTTCTTCCGCCACTTTTTCTCCCAGCGCTAACGCTTTACGAAGTGGTAGTAACGATAGCTCTAGAGATCCCCCCAGTCAGTTAACAGCTACCGATCGAGCCGAGGTCCGGCCCTCTCGGGCACCCTCGAATCGGAATGCTAAACGCGTGCTGAGTGACAGCCCAAGCCGAGGTCCCCTCTCGGGGACCCAGTCCGGCTTCACCAGCAGTCTCCTCGCCGCCATCTCCGGTGCCCTCTGCGCCAGCCATTGAGTCGCCCTCTGCGACAGTTGAAACGCCCGTCGCGTAGACTTCCGCCGCCGCGAAAGAACCTAACGCGCCTTCTGCGCAAACATATTCGGCCCCCTTCCGCGCTGTCGTTCCCGACTCACAATCGGACGGCGGCTCAGACATGGAGGTCGAAACAACCTCCGCAAACAACGCGAACGCCGACGGCTTCACCGTCGTTAAATCGCGTAAAAAGGGCAACAAACGCCCCGCTACAGACAGCGACCCCGAATGCGAAGCCGCCTCGTCGAACCGTCCCACCGCGACGCCCGCCAAAAAGGCAGGCGCAGCTGCCCAGTCAGAACCTACATTCGTCTCCGAGCGAAAAATCAAGCCACCACCGCCAATAATAATACAAGAAAAGGCAAAGTGGCACCATATATATATATATGTTCATGGTTCGAACGCCATAACATCCGAGACCCCCGTTCCAAGAATACGCATATGGGTATCCGCGTATACCTAGATACTACGGACGATTTCCGCCGCGTGGATAAATACTTACGCGAAGCTAAGGTAGGTTTCCATACCTACTCACTACCCGAAGAGCGAAAACTTCGGGTTGTAATCAAGTGCGTCCTGAAAGAATCGGATGTCGATAGGGCTAAGGTCGACATCCAAACTCAGGGATACCCCGTACACGCAGTGCGACGACTCAGACACCCCAGAACCCGTGTCCCTATGGACATGGTAATGGTTGAATTGGACCCTACCCCGGAAGGTAAGGCCATCTTCAACCTGAAGAGGGTCTGTGGGCTCAGTGACTTAGTGATCGAGCCCCCGCGCAAATCTGGCGTTGTAACACAGTGTCACAACTGTCAGCACTACGGCCACACGGCAAACAATTGCTTCGCTTACCCTAGGATGTGTCAATCGACACCTCGACCGGTGACCGGTGACCACGGCACAACCGAGTGCACGAGGCCGAAAGATTGCGCAGATCCACCGGACTTCGTAAATTGTCACACTACCGGCCATCCGGCTAGTTATAGAGGCTGCGCTAAGGCCCCGAAAACTCCCGCGAGAAAATCTCCCGCGAAGTCTACGTTGCCCAAACCCGCGCCCGTACCCGTAATAAACGCCTGGGCGCCAAACCCGCGCCCGTTAAATACATTCCCGCGCCCGTACCCGTAATAAACGCCTGGGCGAAACCTCAGGTAGCCGCGCGGGTAGTCGCGCCCCCGGTCGCCTCACGACCCATCGCACAATCGCAGCCCGCCTATCAAACGGCGCCGAGGCCACAGGTGCAGCCAACTCCGTCGGTTTTCGCGGAAAAACAAGGACGAGCCGTTCGCGCAAATCGCCAACATCTGCAGCCTATTAGACGGAATCAATAGGCAGGAACTCGCCGTTTTGTCCGCTAAAATAGCGGCCGCCACATCTGTCAACGAGCGCCTTAGAGCAATCAGCCAACATAAAACGCTTGTAGAAGCCCTATGGGCTTTTACGAGCCAACCATAAAAAGACATAATAGTCCGCGCAATAAAACCGCGCTCCGCCGCGTCCTTAATTAGAACCATAAAAACACCTTAATGGGAAGTACAGCCGCAGGTAGAACAAAACCTCGGGCTCTGGTTGTTTCGTATTTCAACGCTAACGGCATAAAGGGTCAAAGGGATGAAATCGCGGATTATAACGTAGATATTTTTATAGTGCAAGAGACATTCTTAAAACCTAGTGTACGCGATCCCAGAATTTTCAATAATTTTTTCAAGAATTTTCAAGAATTTGCAAATTACAACATTGTCCGCCACGACCGGTTAGCAAACCGTCTGGGAGGCACATTAATTTACTATAAACAGTCCTTGCACTGTTGCCCGCTCGACATTCCAGAGTTAAGTCAAATAGAGGCATCCGCGTGTAGGTTAGCGCTCACCGGTCACAGGCAAGCGTACTAGTCTCAGCCTACCTCTCGAGGAATAGAACCTTACTACAAAGCGACCTAGATACGCTACTTAGGCCCTTCCGTGATAATTGCAGGAGACCTAAACTGCAAACACGGCTCATGTCCCATGAGCCCACAGCATCCCAAATGACAACGGAAAGCATCTCTTTAGCTTATCCGACAATTAAAACTTTAGCATAGTCGCTCCTGCGACTCCCACTAGGTATCCTACGGTGGACAACTACCAACACGCGACACCGAGATAGATATCATGTTATTCAAGGAGGTCTCGCTCGACATCGAGTCGATAGAGACAATCCATGAACTAGACTCAGATCACAGGCCCGTCCTGTGTAAACTGGGCCAGAACGCCGGCGCGGTCTCTCCGACCAATTCTATGCTATGATATGTAGCTTATATATCTGTATAAATCAGTTTAAATTATCTGAGCTCAGATCACTTTGGTATAAAATTTTCAATAAATGACAAAATTACTACAAGCAAACTTAAGATCAAATGTAAACCACTACAAATAGAATATTTTTTTTGAGATACGAGCGACATATTATAATTATGATAAATAAAGATACGCCGGTATCACTCATCACTTCACGTAGTACTCCGAACCCCTATCTGCCATACAGTTATAAAGGCCCAGTTATAAAGGTTCAGAAAGCTAGGGCAAATGTACCTTACTAAAAAGGGAACATAAGGGGTGCAGTTTTAAAAGGGCCGACCAACCGCGCTTACGCAGCGGTCGTTTCGAATAAAACGTCCAGTTGATTGCACAACCGAGATCAAATAATAGCGCGAAAAGGGCTAGTTATCAAGCCAAGGTTAGCCGCGATTGCCTTGCGGCTCTCTCCTGAGAATTATCGGAAGGGCCTTCCATCACTGGCCTTGGGTTTTGTCTCTAGTCAACGTTGGTCCAAGTTTGGCCATTTACACGCCCACGGGTAGTACATCATTTAGGCACTCATTTTCCCTGACTAAACCCGGGCACCCACCCCAGCATATAACTCAATCATAAAACACAACATCGACGAACGCGAGCTTAAAGAAGTTTTCAAATAAATTATTGGCATGTTGGCAATCTAAACAATTTGTGGCAAGTATAAAGATACAAAAATAATACAAATTTTTCCTGTAACATACAAATACAACAAAGCGATAGATCGTGTAGTTTTACAACATACGGTATTTATAATATAGTTATAAAAGTACAATAATTTTGTAATAAAGAACAATGTTTATCAAGTCACTAAACAAAAACATTTGGAAGAATAATTTGGCAATTATTAGCCATCAGTAGCGTTTATATCCTATATATACACCCTGTTCTAGAAGACTAAACTTCCAAGGCATGTGTTTTTATTATTTTAGCTTAATATCACTGGTTACTTATCCTGCTGCTTTTTTTTATTTTTTACAATAAATCTTTCAATGTAACTATGAGTTTAGCTCACACAATGGCAGTGGTCTATTTTAATACTTTAAACCCTATCTGTAATGTAGCAACTGTATACAACATGCACAGTTAACTAAAGCGTTGCGGAAAGAACATCAGTTAAGTTACTAAATTCACATAAGTAATTTCCCTATTGTTCACACATTGCCCTAGTGTTGGAATTTCCTATTAAAATTATTGTTCACTACAATTGCAATAGGTTTTTGTTTGACCAAAATGATTTACTACGCCAAACCTCAACCAATGAAGAATATTTTCAAATGACTTGCGATGTATTCGGCAGCAAAACTTTGACCACGACATCAATGTCACAGCAAGACAAAGCAGACGACAGCAACACCTGCAAAGAAGAACAAATTAAGTGACGGCTTTCATAAAATTTGCCACTCAGTGAAATGTAGCATACTTCTAGGCAATTAGACAGGATCAGATTGATGGACATGTGCTTTAAAAGTTACACTTCTATATTTCTCAAGTTTCAAACTTACTGATGCCTTTTTTTACCAGTTTCTGCCCCTTTGCATATTTGGGACCTAATGAAACAAGGTGAAAATGATGGCACTAAGCAGCTGTCTACTTCATTCAGTATCTTGTTTCCCAATTCAACTTTCGACTAACAAGTTCTAGCAGTTTCATCATTCTGTTGAAGAAACCAGAAGTAACCCTCAAAAGATTAATTCTGTAACCTTCAGAATCATGATGGAGCTCTTGTATTCAATCTTCACCAACACAAGTGCAACCACCATACAAGTGAGATCCCAAATTGTTGTGGATTGCAGTGACAACATTTTAAATTATTATAATTGGTCAAATGTTCCACTTTAGGACTTATTTGATGCTGTAATTAACATCTTTTGAAATCTTGTTTGTAAAAAGGGCTTATTGAACTAAAACAAAATAAAATTTGATAAGATTTTCAAAAAAGAAATTAACTGGATTCATGTTCATAAAAACTGGACAAGATATCTTACCAGGCACATGCAATTAAAGCTCCTAAAATGAAATTGGTAAAATCGAATTTGATTGCAAGATCTAAAATTGCTCATGTATTACCTCTTTGTACTGTGAAGAGATCATGGTTGAGAGTTGATTCAATGATGCTGTCATTATTTTTCAGTACAAACTTCCTGAGGTGGTTGTTGTCCATTCAAAATAGGAGTTAACTTTGCAGTAACACCAATGTCAGTCTGACAACGGAATTGGTTTCTTCAACACTGGCTTGTTCCATAATGTGACTGAAAAATATTTGGTCTCAAATAAGTATTAATTAAGACATTCATGCTACAGTAATGAGGTACTAATAAGGTATGAATCTAAGATATTAATATTTGCTTTTGTGATTTCTTTATTTCTTCTTTAATGATTCTTTACTTTAAATTTCAACTAATTAATGGCAGGGAAAACAAAGATTTCTCTGTGGTAGCCATTCAGCAGCCTTTGCTGTAGCAGCAATCTTGTCCGTGGAAGTACAATGGCCACCCAGACGATGGTGTGAAGAGGAAGTATTATACTTTCACTTTTCTCTGGAGAGTTTGAATAGATTTGGACCGCATCTGTAATCAACCAGGTTTTGATTATAGATTTCCATGAACAGTCACTTTACATCAGGTAAACAGCCTGCTCCCTTGCAAAGTATTATATATAATAAAAACAAAAAAGAATGGTATTTAACAAATAAACTGTTGACAAGAATTTACTTTTGTGCAAGAGACAATTGTGAAAAAAACCCATCTTAAAATTACATTGAAAGTTTTATCTTAAGTGCAGACAAACATCAAAAAGCCATAGATAATTTTAGAGTTAATTTATTACCATAAATAAATACCTTTTTTCCTTAAGCATTATAAGCCGAATAAGAAATTAAAAATGAAAAATGGGACGGCGCTATTAAGAGTTATAATGAAATAAAATGCAACCTAAAAGCCTAAGTATTTTACATTTAAGGATCAAGATTACTGAACAATGTTAAACAAAAGTGTGTATTTAACTAGAAATTCTAAGTACAAAAAAATATTCATAACATTTTTTAACAGAAACCTATTTATCGCTCAATAGAAACTTATTTATTTCTCCGATCTCACCTCAAATTAGGAGATGAATTGCTGCCATCTCACCCGAAAGAGTCATGCATCTGGAATATTGAACTTAGAATTATTTGTTGAAACAATGTATGTTAAAACAATTACATATTATTTATTTTATCTTGTCTGTTAAAATAATAACATGCGAACACAATACTATATTTCCAATTTACATTAATAACTTAAAGTTACTTTATATTCGGCCTCATAATGATGACTCAGATTGCCCTTTAATCTTACATCCCTTTGAAACTGGATTGATTGATTACTCTTTGTGGGAGAATGTTAACAAAAAAAAAATATCAACAAAAAGTTGGTGGTTCTGTCTTATACATTATTGTACAAAATGCATAAAAATAACTTCATTAGAAATGTGTTTGCGGTTATATTGGTTACTTATAGTTCATTCATATTGGAATAGCTAATAAGTTATTGACAGGCACTTGAAGATTACCTGCCGCAGCAAGAGCAAACAGCATTCCTCTATCAGCAAATCAGCATCAACATCACCCATTAAGCCGCTAACATCTGCAATTTATTTTGTAGCCTTTCAATTGTTTTTATGTTCATTTTACTGGATAGTAAAAGAATATGATTACCCACTATTGATAGTTACTATCTAGTCTATTTTCTCTATAAATTTAATTATATGGAAATATACACTTTCTCATTCAACCATATTATTATAATAATATATCTTATATGAACAAACTGCTTTAAGTCACATCACTTTAGTCAAATCACTTTTGGTGCAAAAATGTTATTAAAAATACAGATATTGTAATAAGTTAGAAAACAAGTTTTAAATGTTTTTCAGAAATAAGAAAATTGTGTGCCATTTTTGATTTCATAAATCTATTGCATATACTTAATATGATTTGTATATCTCATATATTATTATCAATTATAGCTTACTTATTCATTAGCAAACTTCAACAGCAACAGCAGGCAGTATCCCAGCATTAACACTGCCCAATAAACTGAAAACACATGCAATAATGATTTTTAATATTACACTAACATAGTTTTATGTTTGTTATATTATTACCTAGTATCCTACTGAATGGTAAACAGTTCTTTGTAACATATAAATAGTAATGTAACTATCTAAAACAATCTAGTTTTTGAGAATTTTTAATTATAACTTGTGACATACTTAAGGGTTAAGGCTGATTATTCTTGCAAAAAATGTAGCTACATTTTAAAACAATTTTATGACATTTTAAAAAGAAATTACTTAGAAATTGAAGAAATTACTTAGAAATTGGTATTAACAATTGAATGTATTTTTGATTATAACTATACTTGTCAATACAATTTACAACAGTTATAAACAAATTCATAAGTATATGGTCAAAGGTAGATAAAAAATTGTTAATAATAGAATGAAAAATTCAAATTAACTACATATTGTTTATCTAATTTTTTGAAAGAATTTTTTTTTAAGAAATTTGTGATGTAGTAAATACATATTTACCATTTTAATTTCCTAGTTAGATATATGGAATTATTATTAAGTTTAACATTATTAATTTTAGACCTAACTTAAGATAACAGTATTGTTTCATAGAGGTTTGCAAAGAGAGGTGAGAAAAGAACACTTCATACTATTTATATACAGCGTGTCATTACCATCGCGACTAAACTAATTAAGTAAAAAAGAAACAAAATTTGTAACATCCTATACAACTCGCACCACAGCGTCGTATTACAAGCCTCTCCTTTTAACAGTATGTTTTGTCTCTTTTAAATTCATTCAACCCATTCATATGCTTTGTGACCTTTACAAATGAACTTTACGGTACGCTTTTATAGGTGAGGGTGTTCTAAAATTCTTTGTTTTGGAAAATTTAATAACTCGGTAAATATGAACGTTTAAAGAATTTAAATGTTTAATACAACTTAAATAAGTTTTCCCCTATATGTGTGTTCATTTATTGTCGCAATGGTAACGACACGCTGCATATGTATCTATATAATTATATGAAAAAATCAGATCACTACTACCCATTCAAATTTGTTAACCTATTATTTTTTTTAATTAATTAAACTTATCTGACAGTACAGAGTTGGTTCAAATGCCAGTGTAATTTAAAAGTAAATGGCCTTACTGTTGTAAGAACTTGAATTCAGAACAGACTTTATCGACCCCGAGGCACCATGGTCTTGGTCTGTCCTATCCCAATAATGTTTTTAGAGCCCGGAGGCACAGAGGGAGGGTTAAAAGTAAGGTTACAATTTAAGAAAAAAAATGGTGACTCCGACCGATACTACAGCGGAGGGGTATACCTCTCCCCCGCCAACCCCTTAAAAACGAAATATGTATAAAATTACCGATTTAAGCTTTTATTAGTATTTCCCAATTTGAAAAAAAAAAAAAAAAAAACATTAGAAACAATACATTTCCGAAGACTCCCCCCCCCCCCCGGATTCTTATGGCGCCCCTCCCCCTCCCAACCTACATGTACTGAAATAAGTGCCCTTCCATGGAATATCAAAACAAATTATCTGAACCGTTATGGAGATTTTCATTTCAATTGATTGCGTAGTAAGTAGGTACCGCTCTCAGTAAAGTGTGCAATGATCATTGCAGAACCCTATAAAAATAATAGAACATTTTTGAAGTGAAACATAGACGTTGTAGTTGGCGAATCATAAATTAACGGTTTGAGTAATATGCTATATATAAACTACCTACGGTGATTTGTAGTAATACAAATGAGAACAGTTAGGAAAGGCGTTTGTAGTCACCCGCTTTTCGAAATCACGAGTTAGTGCTTGAGCACATGCGCGGGCCTACGCAACGAGGGTCGTATCAATCCACCGTCCACCGTCAAACCACAGTCGATCTAGCCACCTCACGAGTTCGGCATTTGATGGAACAAATAGTCTTTAGTCTGAAAACAATAAGTCTAAAAAAGTAGTAAGTACATGGATTCTAGCCTAACTGACGACGATAAATACTATAATGGAATTAAGTAAGCAATAACCAAAATTTGTAAAGCGATGGTATCTCAGTAAAACCTACTCACCCATTTAATTTACGAAAACCACGATTGAGGTGCTAGGAGCCACAGAATTTAATTCCATATTTAAGTTTATGTTCACCTTTTCCAGTTCCACACACCACCAACAACTACGAAGGTAGAAATCAAAAAGAACGAAACGAACTTCGAAGACTTCGATCTTTGAATTAAAAATATCGATATTTTTTTTTAAATATATCGATATTTTTGGCCGATATGTTTTGATGAGCCGTGATAGCTCAATGTCCGGGCGCTCGCCTTTAATTCAATATACTCGAGCAACCTGAGTTCGATCCCTTCGAGTTCGGTGCCGGCACCAATGAAGTTTTTAACTTTAAGTGCTGACTTATCACGTGCTCCGCGGTGAAGGAAAACGTCGTGAGGAAATCTGCATATTTTCGAAATAATAAAAAAAAAAATATATATATTTCGAAAATATGTGAAGTCCGCCAATCCGCAGTGGGGCCGCGTGGTGGACTATGCCCTGATACCCTCTGTATAGAGGAGGCCTTTGCCCAGCAGTGGGACATGTATAGGCTGTTACTTTACTTTACTTTACTATGTTTTGATCCAATATATCGATATAAAAATTTTAATATCGAAATTGTATTAAAAACAATATTTTTATTCAAACCGATTCAAAGCCGTAAAAGATAAAATGAACGGAAAAAACTGTGGTCTACTAGTATTGTCGTGGATGCCGAGTTGCATTTTGTACTATAATTGTGGTATTTATACTACAATTTGATGCTTCATGCTTTATACTATTCATATCTTAGGTACAACATTATAGAGAGGTATTACAAATCATTAATATTGAACTACATATTATGTTAATTTATAAATAGCATTATTATGTAAGTAAAGTTAACTAAAATTTCATTATAATCAAATTCTCAATAAATATATGTCGCATAATATAATATCGAGTTTTCATATAAAAATTATATGACTTCATAAAAATTATTATCATTTAACCACATAACTTTTTAAAATTGTCGTTTAGCATTTTCATGTCAATCAAAAAACTATTACTAAATTCTGCTAATCTAGGCCTGTCTTTTAGGACAAGTCCTTGCGGGTTTCTTTCTGACCCATTATTAACTTTGTTTTAAACAATTCTTTGTATTTGTACAAAATTACATGTTTTTTTTATTAAATCTTTTTTGATTCGATTCAGGGCTAAAGATACAGATTCATGACTGATGATGATTTATATACAGCGTGTCGTTACCATCGCGACAATAAATGAACACACGTCTAACGCTACTTGCCAATAATCATAAAAAAATATTAACGTTAAACAAATTCCATAATTAAAAAAAAATATTTTTCAAGCAAACTAATTAAGTAAAAAAGAAACAAAATTTGTAACATCCTATACAACTCGCACCACAGCGTCGTATTACAAGCCTCTCCTTTTAACAGTATGTTTTGTCTCTTTTAAATTCATTCAACCCATTCATATGCTTTGTGACCTTTACAAATGAACTTTACGGTACGCTTTTATAGGTGAGGGTGTTCTAAAATTCTTTGTTTTGGAAAATTTAATAACTCGGTAAATATTGATGTTTAAATAATGTAAATGTTTAATACAATTTTAAAAAGTTATCCTCTAAATGTGTGTTCATTTATTGTCGCGGTGGTAACGACATGCCTCCTAGAAATTTAGATTAATAAAAGAAATTTGATTAAAATTAATAAATAATTAACGTTTTATTAAAATTTCTCATTCATTAAAATTATGTGAATTTGGTATCAAAATTACTATTACTTATTATTGAATCAGACTGAACCAAAAACATGATTTTTTAAAAACCGAAAATTTGACCGATATATCGAGTTTTTTTTCTATCGATACATCGATATATTTTTCAAGTTTCGGCATCCCTACTTCGAACGAGTTGCAGCTGGTTGCAGCAGTGTTACCATAGATGAGACATATATAATGAAAGTGATCATAGTTGAAAAATGAGTGTTACAAACTGATCAAAACCCTACACGCGTAAAGTGTTGCAATTTAATAAAATAAAAATTATGTAAATAAATTAAATAAAACTTCTCTAAAATTCCGCGTAATCTAGCATGAAATAAATGTTGTATTCCATTGTTGTTTGTTTAATGGGTACTATATAGCCGTGTTTTATTTGTGTTATTAGTTAAAAGATAAATTCTAAGGAAACTATAATGTCAAGAATTGAAAAGGTTGAAGCACGGAATAGAGAAAACAAGTGGAAATGCCATGAGTCCCATGAGGGCGTAACCCGACGACCACAGTTAAGTGAAAGCAATATGAGTTCCTAAGTATATTTTACAAAATGAATTAATTTTACCAAAAATGGAATATTTTATGTGAAACAAATTCAAGCGGCAACCTAATTTATGTTTCATTTTTTTAATGTTTTATGTGATATGTGAACGTACGGTGGTGAAACTTTTGAATAAATAAATAAATAGCTACCGATCAAGTCGGGGTCCGGCCCTCTCGGGCATCCTCCAATTGGTTTGTTAAACGGTCATTGAGTAACAGCCCAAGTTAGTTACTACATGAATCGGCCAAAGCGACCTAAGTGCTTCTAATCCGGTTTAAATAGAAGTAGTGACTCGAGCTTAGTCACTCATAAACAAGGTTTAGGCTAGGCGCCCGTAGCGCCCTGCCACTTCAAGCCCGGTGGATCTGTAAAGGCCCCTTGAAGGCCGACAGTGAATGATCCAACCAAAAAAGCAGGCTCAAACATTTTTTATTGTTGTACCGAAACTAGATTTCCGAACATTACAGAGTTTTTACAAACTCGATGTCCTATCGCTGCCACCAAATGTTATAACGGACTTTTAAAATGTCATAAAAATGAATTTAAAATTAAACACTTGTTTATTCACTCAACGAAAGGCATAGTTTACACGGATGTACCTAAGCTACACGATTATTTATGAAACTCGATAAAGGTGTGTCGCGGATGGTGATTGAAACTGAACTGAGTTGTTATTCGGTAAAACAGTGATACTAATTCGCGGAATTATTTTGAGTTTTTGTGTACGGAGAAATCTAACGGAATATAAAAGTAGCAGAAATTTCACCATTTTAGTATGCAGGATTCGGCTATAATAGGACGAATAGACATGTCGAAAAATTAAAAAAGGTAACTTTAATATGTCAACATTATTTAACAAGTATCAAAATAATGTCACATGGTTAGCCAAAAAAGGGAAGAAAAAGAAAAAGAACACATGGTTTCATAGTTTTACATTAAATTCATGGTATTTTAACTAAGTGACGTACATATGGACAACCCTACATAATTTCAATTAAAATGTAATAAGATCATTTGTCAATAATTTTATAGTCCGGTATCCCATCATATTTCGGTAAGTGTTCTATGTTTTTATGAATCTATATATTATTTAAAAATGAATCCCTATTTCCCTTGGTCACGCCATCACGCGTGAACGGCTGGACCGATTTCACTTTTTTATTTTTGTTGTATTTGTTATTATCAGGAGAAGGTTCTTATGAAAGAAAAAATTTGAGAAATTGCGCGGAAAATTAGAAAAATCTTGAAAATCCATGTTTTTCACATGGCCAGTTATATGTCGCCTGTTCCCGTGTCGGAATACCATCAAAACTATTTACCTATATACGCGCAAGAAAAAAAAAACAAGAATATTGTATATCAGAAAGTATTAGAATAATAAACACAATTTTTTTTATTAATTATACCAATTCGAATTAAATAGTCATCGTTAAGACAGGACAACGTCTGTCGGGTCAGCAAGTATTATATAAATATGGGCGATGGATAAATCAATTACATGGTAAAGTCAACACTTTCATAGGTCCAGACAATCGTCTAAATCAAAAAATTAAAAAAAATTCTTCTTCGGACGCAGAGCCCATAGACAGAAATTAAGAGAAAAATGATTCAGTTGTGTTATTGCGTGATTAGAGCGCTGAAACTATATGATAGAGGGAGATGATAAATTTTTATGGCAGTAATAAACATCACTGCTTTTGATGACGCCCTGGCGCAGTTGCCAAGGCTTTGATTTCGTCGTAGGGGTCGTGGGTTTGATTCCCACGCGGGACAACTATTTGTGTGACCCACAGATAGTTGTTTCGCTTCTGAGTATGTAAAACGTCCTTACAACATAGGATAATTGGTATCATAAAGTAAGGGCAATGTTTAAAAAAAAAAAGACTATGTACTGCAAGCCGTTGTCGCGTGCCTGCGTGTCGAGTTTAATGAAAGAAAGATGCTGGAACGCGGTACGATCGAAGAACTGTAAAAAGACCCCCTAGACGACTTCAAGCATATGGGCTCGGTTCTGCCCTTACGACCTAAGGGATGGCAGGTTTTTGTCCTCTTAGTACCAGACTCGGCAGAGATCAAGCCGAATTGAAATTACAGCCCAGGAACGAGGTCAACTTAAGTTTATCCATAAGCATTAAGCTCGTTGCCGCTTCTTTCTCGTTCTCCAGAATTTGAAGAACCGTGGAGTCTTTTCACCCCAAAAGTTCACCAATGTCATCCAAAAACATGTTACCAAAATTCCAATGTTCTCGTTTGTCACCGCAGGTCCTGCATTGTACGGGCCAAAAACAGACATTTTTAAACTGACGCTTAAGAGGCAATGTCTGCCCTGTCTGCGCGATTACCAACTACTTACTCAGTTACAGGTAAACGAGAAACCGTTACGAACCAGATGCGGTTGCACAAAAATTGCTTTTAAAAATATCCCGCCAAGTGCGAGTCGGACTCGCGCACAAGGATTCCGTACCATGTTTTTATTCTTTTTTATAGTATTTCTTGTTAGAGCGGCGACAGAAATAGATCATCCGTGAAAATTTCAACTGTCTAACTATAACGGTTCATGAGAAACAGCCTGGTGACATACAGACAGACAGTGGAGTCTTAGTAATAAGGTCCCGATTTACCCTTTGGGTACGTAACCCTAAAAAGAACGATTTCTTCATTAAAATTGGTTGGAGTGACGACCTGTGCAAGTGTGCAAGTGTGTGTTTGATTTGATTTGATTTGATTTGTGCGTGAAATCGATAGATGCAAGTAGTTTCGGTCATGCTTCGTGACTGTCTGTGTGGGAGGTCTAATAGTGGACTTAGGCAGACTGAAATGATGGTGATGATTGAAATGATTAAACCACAGTTATATTGAATAAAATAAAAAGTAAATAGATTTTTTTTAAGACTATCTTTAAGGCTTACTTGAATAAGATAAAAAGGAAATGGAATTTTGTTTGGGACTATCTTTAAGGTCTACGCGTTAAAGATAGCACAGCACAGTTGCCGAGGTATTTACTCCGGCGCCGGGGGTCGTGAGTTCGATTCCCGCACGTCACAATTATTTGTGTGAGCCAGAAATAATTGGCTCGTATCTTGGTGTTTGTTCACGTGAAGTTTATGTTTGTAAAACTTTCTTATAACACATAGTAATGTTATCCTACGTTAAGGCCAAAGCTTTTAGTGGGTCCTTCTCTGGGTCCTCACATTAACTCATGACGAAAACTGCTGACATGTCAGTGTAAAGCATACGCAGCAATCGATGTATATGTGGAGCACAATCAACCATACAGAAAGCAGAAGCCGCCACTCCAAGAAGCTGACTGTAGCACAGTTCTATATACGAAACAATGAGCCAAGTCTTGACGCGTGCAAAGTAGGAGCTGTTAAACCTTGCTCATAACCAGGGCCGGATTTAGAGGATGGCAACCGGACCATCAGCCCCGGGGCCTCCACAAACAAGGGGCCCCCACAATAGAGACTTCGGAGAAGAAAAATTCAAATTCAGACTAATAAAATAGTAAACAACAATTCCTTTCATATTTTTTTCGCGTTTTACTTTTACCGATAGTACTTTGTACAAATTTGATTACATTAAATATGAATAGAAATCAATAGAAAATAATTTGGGGCCACCATAGGAATGGGGCCTCCATTCCTATGTTGCCCCGAGGCCTGGCCCTGCTCATAACGTAGTCCCCGGTAGAGTTGACGGTGTCGCTGTTTACTTTCCAGTGAGTTATGAGGAGGTAGAATCTGGCCACGACTGTGGCCTTGGCCCTCCAGCGATGACAGCGCCACCGCTGACTAATCGCTGAAGCCCGCCGCCGGATGCCCCGACGACTGCTTATTTTGTGTTATAATAATATTTAATGCCGTTGAAAATTTATTAGCATGTGTTTTTGCCTCTACTTATGTATCACAATAAAAGATGCAATACACAATGTTTATTTAATCATTTTCCGCTCCTCGTCGATTGCTAAAAACTCTGCAGCGACCGTCTTTTTAATGGTTTTAATTAAAATTATTGTGACTCTTAAAATTTCATTGATGGAGATCGAACTCCGGTTGCTTGAGTAAATTGAATTAAAGACGAGCGCCCAGACACTGAGCTAAAAAAAAATTGTGAATGAAATTAGGATGGTTCCTTGAAAATATTCCTTTCCAACAAAAATTATTAACTTGTCCAAATCGACTTTTATAGACCGACTTCTGAGATAATAAACAATAAAATGCAAATTTATTTAGAACCTACTTTCTGACGTCTGTTGCTATTTAAAAAGAATACCTTTTACTCTGTCTTCATGATTTACCAATTATATCAATGTGTCAGAACAATGTCATGAAAGGATCCGTTAAATATCCGTCCATAATCCGTCTATTTAGATAAATAAAACTATCATGTTCCCAAATTTTAAATTAAAATCATGACATAAAAACTATGTCGAATATGTTATAAACTAAGCTTCTCAACACCTTTCAAAATGTAATAATAATATCTCCTGGACCACATAACTGTAAGTACTTTATGAAACTTTACGAACGCTTGGTAAAGTCGGCGTTTTCTAGTAGTCAGCACTTTACATCCATTGTTCGTTGCTCGTTTGCATCCATTGTTCGCCGCTATATTAACTTTACGCCATTGTTTCCTATGTATCTTACTACGTCAAGAAAGATATCTAAGGGGGAGGACATTTCAATTTCAGTAATAAACAATACTAGACAAAGCCTATAATGCCGCTCCGAGGATACAGGAGGAGGTGCAACAGGAGAATGGCGTGTTGCATGCCTTTGCCGCGCGCCTGCGTCGACAGTATGCCTCGTTACTACATGCCCCATTACCCCATATACTACCCCGACCCCCCCAATCAACCACACGCTCCAGCGTCCAGCTCAAGCCAATCCGACTGCTCCTGCGGCGAGGAGAACTTTTGCACGATAGATAGCTGCAGGAACGCACCCATGTGCCTAAGGACGCGACCGCAGTTTTGCCCTTACGGCCTCTGCGACCGAATCGACGGCGAGTTTCATCGCCCGCGTAGCGCTGCCCGACGACTCAGTAGGGTTCCAGCCGAAACCGATTATCCACGTGGACATTACAGCACCAGAAACGAGGCCGCGAGACCAGTCTATCCACAAGGCGCTTCTTCTCCGCTTCAATCGCCTTCTCCGGAATTTAGGAGGACCGCTGAAAACCAATGGCCTAACATGTCAAGATATAGACGGGAGTTTCCCGAATCCTCCGTACAGGACAACTCATATCCCCCTTTTCAGAGGTTCACTCAAACACGCTTAAGCAACGCCATGCCACAATTTATGCACACGCTACCCGGACCACAATATTCGCAATTACCACTGCAACCCCCTGCATTGTACAGGCCACAATCAGACATATTTCAATCCCGAGCTCATACGGAACAGGCAGCCTTTGCACCATCTGCGCAATTGCCAGCAAATGACTCGGTTACGGATAGCCGCGAAGCCTTTAGGGAGCACAGTCCGATGTACTTCGACCAATCGTACAGTCATGTAGGCCCCGGAGAAAGCCGAAAAGAGCCGCCCCAAGAGGCCGACTGTGCAAGAGTTCGATCTACGAAGCGTGGCGTCAAAAGTACGTGCTGCAAAAACAACACATATCACGACGATGCCCCTGATACTGCTGACGGTGCCGGTAAATTCCCGGTCAGGTATGAGAAGGAGGTAGACACGGGCCGAATTCAAGACGTCGCACGGCCTACGGTGATGGAAACTCGTGGAAATTTTGCTGACATTGGTTACTCTGATCCTCCTGTACATTCTCCGACGATGCCGAAGCAAGCCCACCTCTGCTGTAGCCCAACGCCAAAGGCACCTGATCTCTCTACCAGATCCGCCACGAAGGGTAGCGTGTTGGATCTATCTAAGTGCCCGTGCCGTTATCCGCCGTCATATAAACACCTAAGCTGCAGCGGTAACAACAGCGGCTCTTGTGAATGCGACCAACAAATGCAGATTGAATAAATCAATCCTTATACATCCGAACCACCGTGGCTGCAAATTTTGAGTTAGATGATATTTATTACTTATAACATTTATTACTACTACTTATAACATTAATTTTTATAACAAT
This sequence comes from Iphiclides podalirius, assembly GCA_933534255.1. Taxonomy (NCBI): domain Eukaryota; kingdom Metazoa; phylum Arthropoda; class Insecta; order Lepidoptera; family Papilionidae; genus Iphiclides; species Iphiclides podalirius. Next base: position 3,761,323 of record OW152841.1, on the reverse strand, counting down.
AAAAATTCCCACTGTAATAAACATCTTTATCCATTCTTATAATTTAATTTTTGAATTCTTATTATTTATTCTTATGTATTATAATAAGAGACCATATAAAATATAATTTTAATTAGTTTTCCTTTATAATCAATTTTTAGTTTTCTTTTATAATCAATATTTTAATGCACGAATGGGCAGGCGCGTCTCACAGAAGTATAATAGGTATTTCTTTTTTTATTTTTTTTTTTGGCTTTCCAAACAATTTCATTTTTTTTCATTTTCTACAAGTTTTAAACATCAGAAATGAGACAAGCACTATAAAAATCATTATCAAAATATCAAACAGAGAAAGATGAAAAAGTGGTCATTTGCAGCAAAGGAAACACATTACACAGTGACAAGCATTGCTTAAAATACATTAAAAACAAAAACGTTGAATAAAAATACATTGAGATTTTTGACGGTACGGCAATCAGCCATTCAGCTTATTATTTAAAACGTCAGGGCGCGTTTCCGGAATACATGGGTTCGATCCCCGAAGCAGCGACAAACTTTACTTCTAATTTCATACAAACTTTAAAATTTAATTTGAGTGGATATTAGAACTATAAAAAACCGGTCCAGTGCGAGTCGGACTCGGGTTCCGTACCATTATCTATAAACAAACTATCACGGTTCATGCGATACAGCCTGGCGACAGACGGAGACACATACAGACAGACAGCGGAGCCAGTAATACGGTCCCGTTTTACCCTTTGTGTACGGAACCCTAAAAATTAGTTTCATTCAAATAAAAGGGGAAGTTCAAAAGACACTGTTTTCTTTATGATCATTTATTGACGCGCAGCGAGTGTTCTAGTCTACGGGTAGCTGTAGGACTTGGCGTCCAGACCCTCGTTGCTCAGCTGCTGCCCCACCCAGCCGTGGAGGTTGGGCACGTTCACGTAGACCCCGGGCACGTCCTTCGCGCCGCATTGGAGCCCGTAGGCGACCATTCCGTAGACGGCGAAGCGCGAACCCTTAGTCATTCAACTTAATTTAGTTCAAACAAATAATGACCATTATTATCCATACTATCCATACTATCCATACTAATATTATAAATGCGAAAGTAACTCTGTCACTCACGCCAAAACTACTGAAACGATTTAAATGAAATTTGGTACGCAGATCGTCTAGAGCCTGAGAAAGGACATAGCCTATTTTTTAATGGGAAACAAGTGTTGTTGGTTAAAAGGTTAAAGAAAGATATTTATTTAATGGCTTCAACGCGAGCGAAGCCGCAGGCGAAAAGCTAGTAATAAATAATTAAGGACACATTTTTACACAACGTTATCTAGTCCCAAACTAAGCAACGATTGTATTATGGGTATACTAGATAACTGACAACATACTTAAACATACTTTTCTTTTGTAAATAAATACATATTTTACATACATAAACACCAAGAAACTAGATAAACACTATGTTCATCACACAATATTTTTCCAGTACTGGGGATCGAACCCAAATCTTCTGACGCAGGAGACAGGTGTACTATCCACTATGCCATTCGGGTCGCTAGTATTATTCGTGTTATGTTTCTTTTAATAAATTGCCCCGGTTACCTAATTCACCAGACGAAATCAGAAGTATAACAGTCCCACTTCATGACGGTCTTCTGTGTGGTTGTGGTACATACCGGGTGTTGCAGGAATGGGCACGCCAATACGTGCAACAGTGAACACTTGCGTGGCCCTACCACAGTACTATCAGCATTTAAAAGATCAAATATAATGATATCGATCCACCTTCAAACAAACGAAGATTTTGCTGTGGTAGAAGACCAGGTAACAGTCTACGCTGTTGCACGTATGGGCAGGTCCGTCGGGGGAAATACCACGACCTCACAGAAGACCGGCGTGAGGTGGAGGATATACTACTGAGTTTCGTCTAGTGAGTGAGGTAGCCGGGGCCCACTTTATTAAAAGGTGGCAACGCATCTGCAACCCTACGCGTGTTGCAAATGTCCATGGGCAACGGTTGTCGCTTAACAAACAACAAGTGTACTGACAGATCGCTTACAACAATCTCACATAAAAAACATGAAGCATTGCAACGTTTTGCTAACGTTTATAAAGTATTCCTCACGGGCTGTGGAAAGTTCTCTAATTTAGGCGCAATTTAGGGCCGTGATATTTTTATTCAACTCGCGAATTCGTTTTATAAGCGTTGTTTCTTAAAATGAAACAAAATCGGCCGGCCCGATACTTACTGTGGAATCAATGGGGCAGACGAGAGAGGAGCCGCCGTCCCCTCTGCAGGTGTCAACACCCTCCTCTCCCCCCGCGCAGAGGAGGGACTCGTGCAGGCGGAACACCCTTCCCAGCCTTGTATTCCTCAGCATTTCCTCGCACCGATCCTTCGGGACCAGCGGTAGCTTCACCTGCAGGACATCAGAGGCGAAAGATTGCATTTGGAACTCGATAAACACGGAAAGTAAAGAGTTAAAGTGAAATTATCATTAACATCATGGGCCGTGATAGCTCTGTCCGGGTGCTCGCCTTTAATTCAATATACTCGAGCAACCTGAGTTCGATCCTTGGTGCTGGCACCAATGAAATTGTTAATTTTACGTGCTGACTTATCACGGGCTCAGAGCGGCGAAGGAAAACATCGTGAGGAAACCTGCATTTTTTCGAAATAATAAAAAAAATATTACGAAGGTATGTGAAGTCCGCCAATGCGCAGTGGGCCGCGTGGTGGACTATGTCCTGATACCCTCTGTACAGAGAAGGCCTTTGCCCAGCAGTGGGACATGTATAGGCTGTTACTTTACTATCGTTCGTCGTTTCCTGACATGAAGTGAAAATGATAATTTTCTTAATCTCTCTAATTCTAAAGGTACGCATAGTTTGCTGTACAAAATTAATAATGGAATCTCCTCCCTCACCTTCTTCAGTATGGAGGCGAAGACCTTCTTGTTCTTGAAGTCGGCAGCACCCCAACCCATGCTGAAGCAGTTGGCGCTCGGCGGCGGCGGCCGAGGGGCGAGGCACGCTATGCCGATATGTGGTGCGTTATCCAGCGCCACGGGGCTCTCCAGGAACAGCAGCCCGATGTCGTTGTACAGCGACGCTGGAAACGTCCGATTCCCGTAACGGATCGACCGCTTTGCAGGGCTGGCAACTTGTCGCCCAATTCTTAACGGGATTAGGATTAGGGCCTTATTTTACCGACCTCTCGTCAAGCAGCCGACGGCCGATCGTTACTTAAAATTAACACGCTGCGAACCCGAACATTCGAAATCAAAATTTTTTTAGATAAATAATATATATAAATATTTTAGGACACATTTTTACACAGCGTTCTCCTGTTCCAAACAAAGCAACGCTTGTACTATGCGTACTAGATAAGTGATGAATATACTTAAATAAACTTTTCTTTTGTAAATAAAATAATTCAGCAGTAGTGGGGATCGAAACCACACCGTTGGGTGCAAGAGGCAGGTTCACTACGCCGGTCGGCTCATATCATTTTTATTAAATATTTGCTTATTTTACGCTCTTATTGAACGTCAAAAAACTAGCAGCGGTTTACCAAATTAGACTTGTCCAGAAAAGAATCTGATTTTTGCGTATGCTTTACACTGTTGTGTCAGCGGTTTTCGTCGAATCCAACTCCATCCTATATCCTACTAATGAATATCCTTCTTTTTAGTGTTACATGGCGACGCTTGTTTTTTAACTACCACTTCGGAAAGCGTTGGCGCTGGGAGAAGAAGTGGCGGAAGAAACTCCAGCAACGCTTCTATCATTTACTGGGGAGAACCTGTCAGGTATGTGGTATATGTGGTACATAACCTGGTATATGTTTGCCGTACTCGCCGGCGAGTGCGGTGTGTGTTGGTGTGCTTGCGTAGTTTTTTAATCCTGTCTATGGCGATAGTCGTCTCATCGTCAGGGAAATCGAGAACGTATAGGAGTAGGGGCTTGTAAGTGCTGTCACGATTAACGAATTGGGGTGTGCGGCGGATTCGAAGTATCGGCACCGACTTCAGGAAATAGGCGATGGTGGGCAACTCTAAATCGACATGTAGGTCAATATTGCGCATGAACTAGGGTGCTCCCGTAGTTTTGCGTAAGAATCGATTCTGAATAAACGAAGTAGTTGAAGTACATCGATGTAACTATTCACGAGAACTGCTGCCGACAAACTGCATCACGGTTTGGCAGACAATAATTTATGTTATTGTACTTTATTACTGGATTAAATAAATAAATAAAAAATAACCTGAAGCCGGTGTATTTGCTTCGGAGCAATGTGCGCCTTTAGGGAGTCAAAAATGTTGTCGGAGGAGATGTTCCGAGGGATCTTTTTGATGACGACTCGGAGGATTTGGTCCTCTGCGAGCGTGAAGGTGTGGTAGTACACCTCATTTTCCCTTAGAAATGGCGGTGGGTGACGGATGTTTCTAGCTGCAGCTCAATGCCTTGGCTAGTTGTGGTGGTATTTAACCCTATTTGAAAGGGCAGACGCTATCATAGGCAACTTTTCGGTGGTCTGTATAAATAGGGGCGGGGGGCGCTTGTCCTGCATGTAGGTCGATGTTGCGCATGAACCAGGGTGCTCCCGAATCTCTGCGCAAAAATGGATTCTGAGTGACCTGAAGCCGGTGTATTTGCTTCGGAGCAACAGGGCGAAGTACTGCCTTATGTAAAGTCACCTTGTTCCGAAGGGACATTTTTGACGTTTTGTTGAGAAGCGGATAGAGGTGACTGAGTACGAAGGCCGCCCGGTTTTTGACCCGAGTCACGTGCTGGCTGAATTTGAGCTTGGAGTCAAGGACGACACCTAAGTAAAGTAAAGTAACAGCCTATACATGTCCCACTACTGGGCAAAGGCCTCCTCTATACAGAGGGTATCAGGGCATAGTCCACCACGCGGCCCCACTGCGGATTAGCGGACTTCACATATTTTTTGTTATTATTTCGAAAATATGGTGGTTTCCTCACGATGTTTTCCTTCATCGCGGAGTACATGATAAGTTAAAAACTTCATTGGTGCCGGCAACGGGTATCGAACTCAGGTTGCTCGAGTATATTGAATTAAAGGCGAGCGCCGGGACACTGAGCTATCACGGCTCTGTCACCTAAGTATATTACTTAATTTTCCCACGGAATCGGAATATCCATGAGTTTGCATTTTTGTGCAATGAGAAGTAGACGACCGCGCTTTTGGGGGATTGCTCTCCATTTCCGGAACTAGTCACCGATGGTGTTGGCCGCCGATTGGAGGCGTCGATGGATCATTTTTGGCATTTTGCCTGACGTATAGAGATAGGTGTCGTCAGCAAAGAGGGCAAGTTCTACACCTTTGACACACGGCATATAGTTTGTGTAGAGCGTAAACAGGACTGGGCCCAGAATCGACCCTTGAAGCACCCTGGTTCGAACGGGATGCGTTGACGAGCACACAAATATGCACATGCCAGCAAGCGAAATTTAATTGACATTTTAAGTCTATTATCGAGATCTAAGGAACTTATGTGCCGTAGGTTACTTATGAGAAAAAGATTTTAACGTAACCAACTCGATTCTATGAATAGGACTTCAGTTAGAAGGTCCATAGTGATTGATGTCAAAATTTTGTGTCATCTTCGCCATTGAAATCATTCGTACTCACGTCTGAAATAGTTCTCGTGTGTGACGATCTTCCTCACATTCCTGTCTTGATGGTCGTACAGTTCCTCTTCGGAATTCGTGTCCCAATCGCCCGCGCGGACCATTATCTGTGCACAAACATAGGGTATAACAAAATAACATATTTAAAATTTATTCTTTAAAAAAAAATAAGAAATAAAGAAAGCAATGATGTGGTATAGAAAAAAAGTAAAAATAAGTGTGTAAAAGATCGAGAGATTATACACAAGAATTGCTCGTTTAAAGGTATTAGATACCTTTTTTATATTCCTTTCACTTTTAACACTTGTTTCGGATGATCTCTGGGCCGATTAGTAGCGAATTCTTCTTTATTTAAGTCTGCCTATACGAAAGATTTGTGAGGACGTTTAAATAAATAAGAAAGTATGATACGGAAAGAGATAGCTGTCTATAGAACTGCAATCCTTAGTTTCGGTGCGCTAGTGTGGTATCTACCTCGTATTTGTGTACCTGTGGTGTGATTGAACTGAAAGCCTAAGCGCGCACCTGATTGGGCTGTCGCTTCTGTAGCTTGTGGGCCACGGTCATCACGACGGCAGGATGGATCAACGACCCACCGCCAATGTAGTTCTCCTGCTTCCAATCTTCGTCGTCTGAGCGTCTGCGAACAGCCATCGGTATCAGTTATTTCGTTTATTTTGTTTTTGTTTTCCATACATCGACGTGTCCAGATAATAAATATCTGTTACGTCAAACATCACATAAGCTCTACAGGGTTCCTAGCTCTACAGGTACAAATTCCTACCTAACCGTCTCAATACAATAATCTATTTACGAGCACTAAAACCGTTCGCTGAACGCATAATTACTAAACCGCTTATCAATGGTGACCACTCTTAACGGGATAAACAAAAAATGTTTGAATTGATATTTTTCTGGCTATTTCTTGTCAAGATAAAATATTAATATTTTTTTTGAATTATGGAATGTTCAATTAACATTATGTCAAAGTACGTACTTCGTCTAAATAATCACCCTGTATACTGTAAACACATTCTTATAGTTGTAGATCTTTCTAAGAGATCCTAAAAATTTAAGGCCGCCGTAACCGTTCGCTGAAAAGCTTCCAAGAATATTACGTTACTCCGTGGCGCATTTACAAAGGTATTGGGTTGGATTCCCAAACAGAACAACTTTAGCATCGAAGCCAATTCAAATTCTATTTCAAAATCAAATATCTTTATTCAACATATGGGCATTACACTCACTTATTGATGGTCAAAACATGACCACCGGCTCGGAAAAGAAAAGCCACTGACCTGAGAAGAACCGGCGAAAGAAACTCAGCAGGATATTTTTTTGTACTATTATTTAAGAAAAATGTTTACTAATGTATTGAAGTCCACTTGAAAGAGCCTAGATCGATCAATTAATTTACAGGTTGTGTTTTTTTTTATGTAAAATGTTGCCAAACGATCAGACGGTTCACCTGATGTTAAGTGAATACCGCCGCCCATGGACAACTGCTACATCCGAGAGTTACAGATGCCTTGACAACCTTTTGAAAATTGGGCTCCGGCTACCTCACTCACCACACGAAACGCGAAAGTATTTGTCATACTTCCACTTTACGCTGGTCTTCAGTGAGGTCGTGGTACTTACCCGGACGGGCCTGCCCATTCGTGCAACAGCCGAGGCTGCTGCGTGCCCTACCACCGTAAACATTACGTTCCTTTTGCAATTTTTTTGAATCTAGAAATTGATACATTGTGAACTTCCCATATGAATCCAAAGAATTACTGATTCTACGCGGTCTAGTTGTGGGTAGAATTAATTTATGTTTGTTCTAGTGTGTATTTATATCATGCGTCTTGAAATTTCATTCCTGTATTTACGGACATACGTAACATTTTCAAGTATGTACTGAGAAGCAACAATCAACATTTTAATCTCTTTGAACAAATATTGATTGGGCAACGGACGAACGACCGTTTGGGAGCCTTCAACAGCTTTGCGATTCGGCGTTTCTTTGATACCACCTTGCACCGTTTACCATGTAGATGAACTAATTGGAATAAGCTGAACCGTTACGGCCCAGTAGTAGTGGATATAGAGGTATTCGATGACTCCGTAGCCCAGTTTACACCACAGTCGCCCCCCGGGACAACTATAATTGTGTGATCCCCAGACAATTGTAATTTCCCCAGAAAATCTATGGATAATTTAAACCCGCGTTAAGGGCAATGTTGAAAAAAGAAAACCAAAAAAAACGTACTTAAGCACAGCGACCATCCAGGGATACTCGCCGAAGTCCGCGTAGAGCCTATCACTCGGGGACCCTCCGTCCCGGACCGGGAACGCGTGGACGCCGGGGTTGCTGTAGCCACACTTGCCGACGGCTCCGGAAGAAGGGGAAGCGATGGAATTATGGGCAATGGTCTGAGTAAACGTGGCGCTGGCGGCGCCGTGCGCGCCAATCGACTGGGCTTTGTTCATCTTGTCCTCTTCTAAAGTCTGTGCTGGCGCCGGGGTGGAGATAACGTGCGTGCGCAGGCAACATGTATCCAATAAGTTTTGGCACTCATTCATGGCCCTGCAACGGTGTGTTACATTACAACAGTTTAAAAGGCCATACGAAATGTCAAATGAGTTTCTTTTTTTTTTACGTGAAAAGTGGCCAATCGAGCAGATGGTTCACCTGATGTTCAAAGTCAAAGTCAAAGTCAAAATATATTTATTCAATATAGGCCCAACTTAAGCTCTTATTGAACGTCAACAAAAATCTACCACCGGTTCACTAAACTAGACCTGCACAGAGAAGAACCGGCAAGAAACTCTGCGGTCTTCTTCTTTTTGTTATATATATATATATATATATTTTTTTTTAATGCAATTATACACACTTATTTGGGTATAAAATCAGCAGCAGCCAGGGGTCTTGCAAGTGCAGAGCAAGAGTCATTTCCAAACATCCTTGTCCTCTATGTATTCTTGGATATTATAGTAGGCCCTTGCCATTAAGGTAGCTTTTACAAATTGTTTGAAATTGTTTATACTTAGTTGTTTGTGGATGTCACCTATTTTATTGTTAAAGTTGATGCATCTTCCAAGAAACGACTTTCTGGTTTTAGCCAATCTAAACCTCGGTACTTCCAGAGTGTCACCACGGCCCCGACGCGATGTGGATGTTAAGTAAGTACCGCCGCCCATGGACATCTGCTACACCCGAGGGTTCCAGATGCGTTGACATCCTTTTGAAAATTGGGCTCCGAGTGCTTTCATTTGTAGATCGTTTACATGTAGGGGATGTTGAGATAAAAACAAAGATTCGGAAATGCCAATGAAGAAGGTCGTTGCATGAATTAAATTATAACTTATATAAATACATCTATTGTCTGAAACTAACAACAGCGTGTTCAGACAGAGACAGAGATGCGAACTTGTGTGATCCTACAGGTACAGTTTATTAAAATAGTTATTTTTATTGTGCAGCCGAAAAAGATCCTTGAAATTCGATGGTTCATTGGAGACGAAGAAAAAAAAGACGAGAGAAGTTATTTTGATTTTTTTCAACTATTGATGTATAAAATAACGTCGAGGTATCCTTTGCTTGTTCTACACTTGTGACTCAAGGGCGGTTTTCGGGTTTCCGCGTGATCATGGGTAATCCTTATCCCACACTTGGTGAGGTCGGCACAGCCAATCCATCATTTATTTTCGGACCCATGTTGTTATTTCAGTTATCGGCTTAATTTTTATGACCGGCCACCTGCCTGACGTCAACCCGCCTTGGGAATTCTAGCGAATTTATCTAACCTAAAATATTTTACACTTAAATCGTTTCAAAAAGGGAACTGTTGTTCTGATCGTCGTATCCTCTCTAGATGGAGTTTATAAATATCGATATATCGATATATTTCTTCACTTTCGACATCCCCAGTCTTATTGACTACTCACTAACAAAATTACATTACATAGTATAAATCAAAGTCGTCCCGCTGTCTGTCTGTCCCCATACATGCTTAGATCTTTAAAACAACGCAACGGATTTTGATGCGGTTTTCTTTAATAGCTACAGTGATTCAAGAGTAAGGTTAGATATGAAGCGTGTCGTTACCATCGCGACAATAAATGAACACACGATATATAGGTATTTATAGGTAAGGGTGTTCTAAAATTATAGGTAAGGGTGTTCTAAAATTCCTTGTTTTGGAAAATTTAATAACTGTAAATATTGATGTTTAAAGAATGTAAATGTTTAATACAATTTTAAAAAGTTATCCCCTATATGTGTGTTCATTTTCGCGATGGTAACGACACGCTGTATAATACATGCATAATATAGTAGAGAAACACTGATAATTTTAGATGTTTCTAATGCGATATCTAAGACAAACATGCAGCATTGCACCCGTGCGAAGCCGGGGCGGATCGCTAGTAAGCATTAAAGCGAACATGAATCATAATTTATAAAAGTTAAAGACACAACCTGATGTCGATGAGAGTGTAGCCATCCTCTATGATCGTCTTACTTTCCGCTTCGCAGAGGTAGTACGTGACGCACACTCCCCTTTGTCCATTTTCCGCGATGCATTCATTGACTGTTTGAAAGTGAAATTATAAATTAGGGATCTAATGACTCATAGAGAAAATCGCATGTTTAATACTCCCCACTTCTCTAATGGAAGGATGATTGGTTTTACTGTACACGAAATCACTGTGTCGTTGCTGGCGCATGGTGCACGAAGGTTTTGGGAAGGGTTTGGGACAAACTGGCTACTTCTTAATTACATTTCCTTATGTAAAGCCGTGGTGTTACATTCGGTAGTGGATACACCAAGTAACCAAACCTTATTTATTTTCAAGGGGATAACTTGAATCAGTACGTTTTATGTGTATTAAAGAGGCCACGCTGTTGCAATAAGAGGCGGTCCGTCTGGGTAAGTGGAATTGTTACACTTTACGTACTACTGTTTCGTCTGGTGAGTGAGGTAGCCGAGGCGCACTTTGTTAAAAGGTGGCAGCGTCTGCTATGGGTGTTCCAAATGTCAATGGGCGGCGGCTATCACTTAACATCAGGTGAATCACCGGCTCGCTTGCCTCCTTCTAACATAAAAAAAACATGGAGTAATTCAACACAGTTCTTATATGGCAGTTAATACTATGTTACTCTCTAAATATTATTTTTTCCATACGCTTTTATTTTTTCCTACCGTTAGTATCCGCGACCCCGACACTCCTATCTGAAAATAGAAAGAATAGTCCGTTAAGAATGCTTGGATGAAATGGAAAAATTCAAATGAAACGCTTTTATTCATTGCTTCAAATCAATTTGTGACATAATGACATCACTCTTTGTTATTCCTAAGGGTACGTGACTTGAGGGTATAATGCCCTGTCAAGTTTACCTAAAATCGGATGATCGTTTCAACAATAGGTGGTACAAATGTAATACATTGCAGTTTTATTGTTGACCTTTAAAGGTCTGGCCCCGTGACCACACTCACCGTACAAATTAGTAGCGAAAAAAAATATTTTGTTCTGTGAGTGTGGCAACATCGTGGAGTAGTTGTATTTATAGTACTACTGTAGGTGTATTTATAAGTGGCTCCTAATATATTATAGCCCCTCTTTAGTCTTCCGTGAGACACTAGTCGGAACGACAGTTTCTACAGTTGTAGATACATCTTCTGAAATGGATAGTGACTAGTTCACACGTGTGGGTTCGATCCCGCTACTGTAAAAATATTTCTTGACGGACATGGTATTTTTCCAAATTTCCTATGACAAAATCTTAGTAAATGCGCAAAGCCTACCTATTTAGTCAGGTTTAAGAAATTTATTGAGGAAAAATTTTATAAAAAGGATTATTATCAAAAAAAAAGGGCCGTGATAGCTCAGTGTCCGGGCGCTCGCCTTTAATTCAAAATACTCGAGCAACCTGAGTTCGATCCCCGGTGCCGGCACCAATGAAGTTTTTAACTTTAAGTGCTGTCTTATCACGTGCTCCGCGGTGAAGGAAAACATCGTGAGGAAACCTGCATATTTTCGAAATAATAACAAAAAAAAATATTTCGAAGATATGTGAAGTCCGCCAATCCGCAGTGGGGCCGCGTGGTGGACTATGCCCTGATACCCTCTATATAGAGGAGGCCTTTGCCCAGCAAGTTTGCGAAGTAGTTTTCAAAAATGACTATCGATCGATAGATGAAAAAGGTGCGTTTCTTATTTAGATTTGATTTGATTCGCTTTATTACACAAGAACAAAATCTTCGAAACATTTAAATTTTTATATCTGCTCATACTTATATCTGCACTTAAGATTAAACATTAAAATTTTTAGGAAAAATGAAAGAAAAGCTTTTCGCCGTGAAACAAACAATGCAGATAAAAGACGTTAAGATTTTCGTCGGTGTGGCAATCAGCCGTTTATCTTAGTGGCTAAACTAAAGCGTCATGGCTCGAATCCCGAATACGTGGGTTCGAATCTGACAGCGACGAAAAGCTTTTCGTTCCTCTTTTCTACAAATTTTAATCCTTAGACATGTTTATGAGTTACCCAGCACCTTTAGTACGTACATGCTTTGCTTAGTTTGGGTCTATATAAGATCGCGTGAATACTGACCTAAAATATTTATTGTTTAAAAACTGCATAAAGGGTAGACGTATATATGATATATTATAAGCAACCAAAAACTAGTAAATGTACCCGCTCACTAACTTTATGAAAAGATAACAAATTATGACATTTGAATGTTTTACCAGTAATATTATTGGAAATACAAGCATTTTTGGGTAAATACCTACATACAAACTTTACCTTAAACGTAGATGACTCAGTCTGTGTCAATAACTAATGAAATTTTGTTCAAATTCCCCATTTTCGCTGTACTTGAAGGCTCAGGCATGAACGATTGTTAAAGAGGAACGAATAAAGAGATAAGTCTCCTACCGCCAATAGTGTCTTCGGAAACCGGATCTAGATTGAGGTCATCGTCGCTTTCTGTGGTCGTCTGAATACTTTGGGACTTAATGAAGTCGGCGAATAAATCGTCCACACCCTGGCAAAGGACCGCCGCCAGGAGAGAGGTCAGCACCAACGAGAAAATCTTCCGCCTGCGTGCGATCCAAATCAATTCTCAATTCATCATCCTGCTGCCCTTATCCCACCCAGGTGGGGTCGGCAAAACATATGAAACATGTATGAACTGTGGCAGGGCTATGCTTAACATCGGGTGAACTGCCTGCTTGCTAGGCAGCTTTTGACATAAAAAAAATATTGTAAGCTATGTTCTTTACGACCGGCCACCTGCCTTACGTCAACCCTCCTTGGGAAAACAAACATCTAGATCTGAAATAATTTGTGGGTCACATAAATACTTGTCCCGCGTGGCAATCGAATCCTATATTATATTATCGAACCTTATATATTCATTCTGGCATATCAAAAAATTACATCTATTAATTTCGATTACTATTGTAATAACCATTTATTTACCCCTGATTTTATGTACATAATTCATTCCGCAAAATAAGCGTTTGGCTGAGTTATTATAATGGGTTATAACCGATATATGATAAGTGATACAGTACAATAAGAATATCTCTATCTCTATTTTGAGATTTGCAAAATATTTTTTAAAAATGCATCGCTTAAGATCAGCTTGAGTTTGAGTTTACACATGACCTTCCCATTATTTAAATGTCACTGAGAATAAACTTAACAAATTGTCAGATAAAATAAACATTTAAAATGTAATAACTTATATCGGTAAACATAAACAAAAACCGTGGCTACCCACATAAAACATTAAGTAACCTTACCTCATTTCACTTTGACAGCTGCTAGCAGAACAGATAATAGGTATATATGATTTTACACCGCGAGATTGACAACTTCCCGCTCATGCGGCGCAGAACTTACTGGTTCGAAGCTGCGAAGGAAACAAAATAGCTATAAACAAGCTAGCCATATTAATATCGCGAGATAAAAAATGAATGCGGGGCGGGGACTGACTGGTGTATTTTCCTTGAATGTAACCAACCAAAGAGTTCAGAGCTCGTTTGGTGTTGTTTGGAAGTAATAATTATGACGTATACACTCATGTACGTACGATGTATCGTCATCATTTTTTTTTTTTTAGTTGAACCAAAATTCCTCTTGATTACAATGCTCTATTTCTTTTGGCGCGTTTGGAAAAAAGTATGAGTAAAATTTTTATAGTGGGAGCACAATGACCCCCAAAAACGGACGAACCGCGACCTCGACGGCCCTTGGATGACACACCATAGTTAAACACGCATGAGCACATGCGCGGCCCTACCCATAGCGGAGGGCCCAAACCCGTGGGTTCTGGCAGATATGAAACATCGACATTATTTTGTAAAAGTAATATGCAGAAAAGAACAGATTGTGATAGGAACTAAATATGTCATAATGATAAAATAAAATATTACGATTTTTTCCAGATAACAATGACTATTTATTGAATAAACATTTATTTTCATTAAATACAAAAAAAATACGAATTTATTTGAAATCGTGACTGCTTAATTCGTTTAATCAGTGACTTCGGTAAAAGTACACACAATTAATTAAAGTTAATTTAATTAATTAATAAATTATTATTAGCAATTAATTTAAATTTGAGTAATTAATCGTACACACTACTGCATAGACTGTATATAAATACCATTATAGCGTGACGACGCGTCGCCACAGCATGCGTCGCCACAGCATGCGTCGCCACGCCAGAAATCTATAGAACGCCAGAATAATACGGCTATAGATGTTTCACATCAAAAACATCAGTTAATACAAGATACAAGAAAAAGGGACACGATGAACTTCCGGTATTACCTAACAACAAATAACAACTTTATGACATTTTAGCTGTAATTTCAATTTATAACCATTATCAATAGAATTTAAAATATTTTCACAATCAAAGTACTGGCACAGGGAATACAATTGTTAGTTATTTTTATTATGTAACGATAAAGGTGTATAACTTCTTACGTGCCCATATGCATTCTTCTCTTTATTTTAAAACCTTGCCAGTGTTTCTCCAGATAGTTAGTGATAAACGCAACCTAAGACCATCTGTTATTTTAAAGCGTTGCAGTTGAGATGCTAAAATTTAAGAGGGTTAGCCGGTAAATTTTTAGCACTAACAACATCAAGGATGCGACCGGCATGGTAAGGTCTCGCTGAGGGATAGCATTGTAATCATTTTAAAGATCTTTATGGAATTAATCAGAAATAACCAGCGTAAATATTCTGGGTATTTACGCTGGTTATTTCTCGTTCATCGTTTAAGATACCGAGTAGCAGACCTTTCGGTAAAACCAAGGAACATACAATCTAGTACGATAGCAAATTTGAACTTTCAACCCTTGATATCGCTTTCTGCTGTTATTTTAAGTCGAGTCGGACTCGCGAACGAAAAAAAAAACATCATGTCTGTCGTATGAGAGCCCCACTTAAACATTTTTTTACTCTATTTATAGTATTTGTTGTTACAGCGCCAACAAAAATACATCATCTGTGAAAATTTCAACTGTCTAATTATCGCCGTTCATGAGATTCAGCCTGGTGACAGACGGACAGACAGACAGACTGACAGCGGAGTTTTAGTAATAGTTTAGAATAAGATATAGAATAAAAATGAAAATAGAAAAGGTATACTTAGAATAGAGTTAAATTGATTTAACTCTATTTTTTTTTAATTTTTGTTACCTCAGAACTTTCGACTGAGTGAACCGATTTTGATGGTTCTTTTTTTTTTTGAAAGCTAAGAAAAATATATTTTTAATTTCATTGGTATTGAATCTTGGGTTCCGGAGATACTTAGGTTAACTTATAAAAATCACTACATAGTATAAAACGAAGTCATCCCGCTGTCTGTCTGTCCCTTATTTAATTCTTTAAAAGTACGCAACGGACCTGGATGCGTTTTTTTTTTACTCGATAGAGTGATTCAGGAGGAAGGTTTATATGTATAATACATTGCACCCGCGCGAAGCAAGGGCGGGTCGCTACTCAATTGTAAAATGAATACAGAGTGAGATATTTGACGTCGGTTTTAAATGAAATACAGTCGACCGGTCTGATACTTACTGTGGAATCAATGGGGCAGACGAGAGAGGACCCCCCCGTCCTTTCTGCAAGTGTCTATGCCCTTGACTCCCCCCGTGCAGAGGAGGGATTTGTGGAGGCGGAACCTTGTCTTCCTCAGCATATCCTCGCACCGATCCTTCGCCACCAGCGATAGCTTCATCTGCAGGACATCGGTGGCGAATCATTGCATTTGCAACTCAATAATCACGGAAAGTAAAGAGTTAAAGTAAAAATATCATTAACAGTTAACATCTGTAAATGATAATCTTTAATGTAACTCGTGACTTTAGGTGTAGTGTAAGCATGCTTGTATGCAGTGGACGAACCTACAGGACAGTCGTTATGTTACTCGAAGCGCCTGCAGATTTTTGAGGTTACACTTCTTTTGGCGCGCTTGGAAAAATTATGACAGTATTTTTTTCGATATGCCCACACCAACCCACAAAAAGTGACATGATGCTTGGTGGCCAATCTAATCTTGACAACCAATAGCAACTTTTTGACATTTACCAATAGTTCCAAGTTATTTAATTTCGCGAAGATTGCTGCGTGGCCCTACCACAGTTAATATGGGTGATTAGTGTATGGAAAAATAGTAAAGTCAACTTCCGTAGGTCCAGACAATCGTCTCTACAATCTAAAAAAGTAAAGACGGCGAAGACTGTTGTGTAGCCCTACCACAGTCCAAACGCACCTTTAGAATTTTGTTGACCTATGTAAAAAAAAAACAATTTTTGCGAGACGTAAAATAAAGATTTATTTGTGCCTTTATGAACAAAAGCTGTGGTTGTAGGGGAGTGAAAGAGATGTAGCTTTCCTTACGCCAAAATCAGCACTTGCTTATTATAAGAGTCGAAAAAGATATTCGTTTTAGGTAGCCGTGATAGCTCAGTGTCCGGGCAACCCGAGTTCGATTTCGGGTGCCGACACCAATGAAATTGTCAATTTTAAGTGCTCACATTACGTTTTCAGCGGTGAGGGTAAACAACGCGAGTCTACCTGCGTATTGTCGAAATAATAACAAAAAACAAACATTTCGAAGATTACTAGACTAGACTAGGCCCCGATGGACTGTGAGGAGGAGGTATTTGCCCAGCAGTGGGTATAGGCTGTTACTTTACTTTCGTTCGTCGTTACCTGACATAGTCATTTTTTTGTCTTTCATTACACTGCGATCTGTCGCCACGGGGACATTTATTATGTGGGTTGGTTGGGTTTGTTATTGCCATGATCGGTATGCGTCCTGTTTCGCATCCAACTTTACTTCACTGTTATGATTTAAGTGTGTCTTGGGGTATCTTGCGTTTCAGTCTGCGGATTGTAGTGTCGTCTTACATGAAGACATTGGCCAGGCTGTTCGGATGGTCTTTCTTTTCTTTAAGTCTTTCTTTCTAAGGGTGAACCCTCATACGGATTGAAAAACCTTTTCCAGGTATTCCGCAAATATAGCTACTTTTCCTTGGTCACTTCGTGCCCAGCTGGGATCTGGTTTTCTAAGTGGTGAAATTGTTACTATGGGTCTTTTTACTTTTCTTAGTGGCTAACCAAAGAAAGTAGTCTGTAGCTGCTGTTGCATCAAGACCCTCTATGTATGCCTGGAAGGAAGCGTTCCTATCTTGTCCCAGAGCTTGTTTTAGATCTCTTACTTTGTGGATGAATATTTTTTTCGTATCAGGACATCTATTTTTATTTCCATAATTTTCTGGTCTCTCTTTTTTCCTTAATCAAGTCCAATAGTGGCAATAGATTGAGCATCGGACTTGTATTGATCTAATGGAGTCGAGTTCCATGCGGCATTTTGTACGGTTGTATTAAAGAGTTCAACAGCATTTATAATGTCATCTTCTGTTTCGAGTGGAGGTGGTACTTTAAACGCTTCATCTATGATGTATCGAAATAGAATCCAATTAGTTTTCTTAGTGTGCAATTAACTCATAGTTCCCCATGTGCCATTTTCTCTAAAATTTCTGTGACGGGTTGGATGTTGCTAACCTTTTCAATGAAGAACGGAGGAGGCTTGGTTATCATTACGGTTTCCGATTCTGAAAATCTCTGCTGTCTGTTCTCGAGTTCAGAGAAGCTAGTAAAAGTGGATATTGGAGTTGCTAGCCAAGAATTTGCTTTGGTCTTCTGATTTCTGCTTGTGTTTTCAGGGCTACCTCTCGTTCTTTTGCGATGATTTACTTCCTGCCCAGGTCTAAGGAAGATGTAGGTCTTGGTTTAAACAAGCAATTCTTCTATATTTATATTTAGTATGCAAATCGATCTAGCTAGGTTTTATTTTTAGAAAATATCCTTTTATCCCTGTTTTCAGGCAATGAAAAATATCATTCGAAAATGAAAGTAAATTTCACCCCAAATAAAATTTTATAATAGCTCGGTCGGTAATGGGGCGGCCCCAAAACGGACGGCGGCGGTTCGTATCACGATCATTTACACACTTATTTTCTTTTTACTTTTCTATACCAGATCATTTTCTTTATTTTTTATTTTTTTGATTTCCAAAATACATGATTTACCAAAAAAATCCGAGCAAAGCTCGGCCAAAAAAATCTCCAGGTGCTTTACTTAATCAGCCCTCTAATTTCAAAGGTGCGTTAATTCACTGTACGAAATTAATAATGTAATCTTCCCCCTCACCTTCTTCGGTATGGAGTCGAAGACCTTCTTGTTCCTGAATCGGGCAGGGCCCCAGCCTATTCCGAAGCAGTTGGCACTCGGCGGCGGCGGCCGTGGGGCGGGGCACGCTATGCCGATATGTGGCGTGATCTCCAGGGCCACGGGGCTCTCTAGGAACAGCAGCCCGACGTCGTTGTACAGTGACGCTGGAATCGTCCGTTTCACGTAAAGGTCGATCGCTTTGGAGGGCTTTAAATTCCAAAATTAATTCTTAAAGGGATCAGGATTAGAGCCTGATTTTACTGAGTTCTCATCAAGCAGGCGACAAGTACTCCAAATTAACAAGCCACAAACCGCCACAATCAAAGTTTCTCATATAGGCTTATTTTAAGCTCTTATTGATGCTATTATATGCTCTCTATATTTATGCACTTTTGCTAGTCGCTCGTCTTATTGACTATGCACTAACAATCTAGGAGATAAATATGGAAACGAACATAAATTATAATTTATAAAAGTAAATGATGCAACCTGGAGTCGATGAGAGTGTAGCCATCTTCTATGATCATCTTATGTTCCATGTCGCAGAGGTAGTAGGTGACGCACACTCCACTCTGTCCACCTTCCTTTATGCATTCGTCAACTGTTTGAAAGTGAAGTTTGTAATCAGGAATTAGTTGACTCACAGAGAACATCGCAGGTTTAAAATTCCTGCTCTAATGGAAGGATGATTGGGTTTGCAGTATACAAAATCACTGTGTCGTTGCTGGTGCACGAAGACATGTTTGCCGCCTGCCAGGTTTTGGGATTTAATAAAAAAATAAATTCTTAACTACCTTTCCTGATGTTGATTTATTATTTTACGCGAATATTATACATTTTAAATGAAACTAATTTACGTGATAGACCATAAACGCTGGAAAGGGCTCGAAACGTCGGCAATAAAAAATCAAAATAAAAACGCGATGAAATTACTAAATTAGTTGGGCAGGTCCGTCCGGGTAAGTACCACAACCTCACAGAAAACCGGCGTAAAGTAGAAGTGTTACACATCTGCGTATCGTCTGGTGAGTGAGGTAACCAGGCCCACTTTATTTAAAGGTGACAACGCATTTGCAATCCTAGGGGTGTTCCAAATGTCCATGAGCGGCGGTTATAATTTAACATCAGGTGAACCGCCAGTTCGTTTGTCACTTTCTCACATAAAAAAAAAACATAGAGTAATTTGACACAGTTCCTATATCGCTGTTAATATTATTTTACTCTATTTATTCCATACGCTTTTATTTATTCCCACCGTTAGTATCCGCGACCCGGTCACTGCTATTTGAAAATAGAAAGAATAGAGTGATGTTGTTTTAGAATTTTTTTAACCTCATTACGAAACGGTAGTAGTTTTTATAATATTATTATCGATAGATGAAATGTATGTTTCTTATTTCGATGAGCGATTTGATTTGATTTTATTTATTACAAAAGAAAAAAAATCCTTAAACATGTTTATGAGTTACCCAATACCTTTAGTACATGCTTAAAGTACTTATTTAAAAGTACTTATTTAAAAACTGCTTAAAGTATAGATGTACGTATATATGATATATTGTAAGCATCCGAAAAGCAGTGTTACGATTACGGGGTTGACAACTTAAATGTCAACGATCCGTCGATTTGTTACCAGTTTGTTAACAGTTTGGAATGACGTATAAAATGTTCTTTTAAATTATTAAAAATATAATTATAAATTTGAAAGAAGTTTCGAATTCCAGAACTTATTTGAAAAACGAACGAAATTCCGAGTATAAAAGGGCCTCAGAGCGCCTTAGACGGCAGTTCGGTGGAGGAATTCAAGAAGGAAGAGGAAGAAGAAACAGGAAGAATAAAGTGGAAAGTGAAAATAGTGAAGTAATAGTGAGTGGACAGTATAGTAGTGAATAGTGACGCGAAGTGATTAGTAGTGTAAAGGCGTACGCGGTGGGTTGGTGCGGTAACGTGTGGAGCGTTGCACCAGTGGACGCGTACGTGGAGATTGGTGCGAGAGGGAGCGCACCGGCAGTCGTGTCACGGAACGGGAGAGTCGTCGCACCGGTGGTAGTTATAGGGACTAGAACGCTATTGACAGGCTTATTGTGCACTTCTTTGTTGGCGACAATAAAGTAAACATTTAAACGACCGGTTTGCAATCCAATCCCGAACCCCCAGCTCGTAACAGTAGTAAATTTGCCGCCTCACCGGTTTTAAGGAAAGCTAACAAATTATGACAATTGAATACTTTACCAGTAATAATATTGGAAATACCAGCATTTGTAGGCAAATATGTTAATCGCTCTACGTTACAGAGGTTAAACAAAACTTAACCTTAAACGTAGATGACTCAATGTTGAAAAATCTAATGAAGTTTTGTCAAATTATTTTTTTCAATTAGTACGCTATATTTGAAGGTTCAGGCATGAATTATTGTTAAAGTGGAACTCCTACCGCTTTTAGTGTCTTCGGAAACTGGATCTAGGTTCAGGTCATCGTCGCTTTCTGTGGTCGTCTGGAGACTTTGGGCCTTATTGATGGCCGCGAATGAAATGTCCGCATCCTGGCAAAGGACGGCCGCCAGGGGCGAGGTCAGCGCCAGCGAGAAAATCTTCCGCCTGCGGGCGATCCAAATAATTTCTCATTTCATTATCCCGCTGCCCTTGTCCCACCCAGGTGGGGTCGGCACAACATATGATACATGTTGTAAGCGGTTTTAGCTATGTTTTTTTAAGAAACAAACACCCAGATCCGGAACAATCATTGGTGGGTAACATAAACACTTGTGCCGTGTCGGAATCGTACCCACGACCCTCGACTCCGAAGAATAGCTTAGCGATGGCGCTATCGAGTTATTCAAATCATTACATTACACCATTAAATTTGTGTCACATTTAAAATATTTTTTGATTTCTTTTTGCGATATTCACCTAAGTTCGCTCAGGTTAAGCAACTAAGATATTATGATTTATTTTTTCTGGCTGCCAGAAATCAGCCAAGCCATCTCATTAACTATTAGTGGTGGGCCGTAGGATACTATCGATAGTATCATGGAAGGCTTTCGACAATGTACACAGATGATCCCTATATATTTTATGGCCCATGATTGTATTTTACTTTTATATTATTATAGGAATAATAATAAACAAATATTATGTATGAGAAAGCATTCAACAATTTTAGAAATCTTATATATTTTTAATTTATTCTCTAAATGTTCAAGACGTGCTACGTTATATTAATTCCTCAATGAAATGATATTTAAAAGAAATATCGATAAAATTCCTTATATCGATAAACGACAACAATTATAACTAGAATCTAAATTTTGTCATCTCCATCGATATCGTGTAGCCTATTGGTCCGACCGTCATGGCAAGCAATTACTGTAGTTCCTAGTTCAAACCTCCCCTGAGTGGTACATTTTACATATTTTTTTCAAAGTTTAATTTGTTAATCGATTAAAATTGTTGTTGTTCGTAAAAGATTAATTTTCGTTTAAGGGTGAAAAATTAAATATTTTAATAAAAAAATAAAAATAAGAGATGACAGTTTCGGTGATTTTTTTCCGTACATCTTTGGTTTTCTATTTTCTATTGATTTTGGACTTCGAATTGCTTTTGATTTAGATTTCGGCATCATGACTTCAATGAACAATTGTTGTGTTCGTGAATGCAATACAACATTGCAAACGTGGTAATTTCCTTTGTTTTTTTTTGTTTGGCAAAACATTAATAATTATTCGTATTTGCAGGTAAAGACTGCAACGCAAATTTGCATTCTTTTACTCATCCTGAAAAGGATAGTGTCAGATTTAGAACATGGATTCAATCGATTGGAGGAAATTTACTGATTTTGTATAGCCAATAAACAATTGAACGTAAATAATTTACTAAACGGCACCAGACTCGAAAACACATAACAAAGACATTGTATAAAAAATTGGGAGCAAATATTATAAAAAACTAAATAAAGTTCGCAAAACATATTTCTTTATTTGATCCAAAAATAAAGTTCAGCATATGTATCCAATTACAGTTTCTATACAATGTTATCAAATATAAATTAAATAAATTTCATACATAGAAAACTTTAGTTGAATACAGCCCTCAACTACAAAAACTGAATATGGTTAAAAGTTTATGCTATATACATCTGAGCTTGTAGTTCGGTAAAGTATCAAAAGATGGCGCTGTCTCACGAGGACACTAACTCTATTCTCATATATTATAATATATATATATATATATATTATAATGTGTTATAATTATAATCATTAAAAATGTACTCTTTGGCTTCCTGACTTCAAGTGTTCAAGTCAACGTGTGAAAATGACAGAGAACTGAAACAATGTCACGTTGGCCGTTTCAGTATATATTATGTCTTATCTAGGGCGGTGGCGCTGTGTTTTGGTTGTTGCGTGTTGTTTTGTTTGGTGTGTTTAATTTTAAGAAATTAAATTAATGGTTACAAATATCTTACTTCAATATAAAAATTAAGACAACAGGCCTATTTATTAAAATATTCTACACCACTGATATTAATTTCATTAAGATTTTTTGATTTATTATGTATATTTTGGGATTTGAATTTCACTTATAAAGGTGATTTAATGATTTCTTGTTGTTCTGATTTGACGTAAGTATATAAATAAATAAATAAATTCGTCCATTCTGACAAATCAGAAAAATTTTACATCTGTTAATTTCGATTAATATTGTAATAACCATTTTATTACCTACGATTTTAGGTAGGTACCTAATTCATCCCGCAAAATAAGTGTTTGCCTGAGTTTTATATATAATTTATACTATGGGTTATAACCGATATATAAGTGATATATTATAATATATCTCTATTTTGTGATTTGTTTTAATAACAATTGCATCGCTTAAGATTAGTTTGATTCAATGTGAATTAGACGCATGACCTTTCCATTAAATAAAAGTCAATGGGAATAAACTTGACAAATTGTCAGATAAAATAAACATTTAAAATTTAAAAACTTATATCGATAAATATAAACAAAAACCGTGGCTGCGCATAAATAACCATTAAGTAATCTTACCTCTTTCCACTTTGACAGCCAGCTACTAGCAGCACAGATAATATAGACTATATTTTTCTACACCGCAAGATTCAGAACTTCCCGCTCATGCGGTGATGCACTAACTGATGTACTGTATTACACGAAGGAAACAAAATTTATATTCATATTTTTGGCGCTGGCAACACTGTATACCGGATATGACGTTATTTACTCGAGCCAAGGGACGTTAGAACGTTAGAACTCTTATGCGGGGCGGGGACTGACTAATTTAGTTCATCGGTGTATTTTCCTTGAATGTAACCATTCAAAGAGGTTCGTTTGGTGGTGTTTGGAAATAATAATTATGATGTACACACGCATGTACGTACGAATGATGATAGATCTTGTTTATTTTATTTAATAAAGTAACAGCCTTTAAATGTCCCACTGCAGGGCAGAGGCCTCCTCATTACATCCTCATACCCACTCAGGGCATAGTTCACCACGCGGCCACACTGCGGATTGGCGGACTTCACATACTTTCGAAATATTTTTTCCCTTATTTCGAAAACATGCAGGTTTCCTCACGATGTTTTCTTTCACCGTTCACGTGGTAAGTCAGCACTTAAAATTAAAAATTTCATTGGTGCCGGCACCGGGGAACCTCAGGTTGCTCGAGTATATTAAATTGAAAGCGAGCGCCCGGACAATGAGCTATCACGGCTTCTGGTGATAGTGGCTTCATCACGGTTTATTTATTTAATACTTGAACCAAAATACCTTTTGATTACAATGCCTCGATCATTGAAAAAGCAAATATTAGTGTTACTACCTGTTGCCCGCGACTACGTCCGCGTCGATTATGGTGAAAGCGAAAAATTCAGCCAGATACAGACAGATATCAATACATAATAATAAAAATGTAACCGATCTTTGTCTGTACATGAAGGATATTTGAGAAAAATAATTATTACCTTTATCAACGCAATAGAACCCTAAACAATGTATTAATATAATAATTTGGATGTGTGCGTTAATCTCAGAAACGGCTTAACCGAACTTTAACTAATAAATTGTAGTAAGCTTCACTTAACATTTAGTGTTAGTTTTATTCAAATCGGATCTTAAATAAAAAAGTTATATTAACTTAAAAAAAAGTAATAGCTAGCTAGCTAGCGAGTAATAGATAGCTACAGTTGAATTGGATGAAACATAATTATATTATGGTGTGTAAAATGATGATGACTGTTAGTTTATATAAAGTTGAAAATCGGCCAAGTGCGAGTCGCGCTCGCGCATGAAGGCTTCCATACCATTCCATACCATCTATAAAAACGGTATACAAATCACGGCTGTAGTGTGAGAGCCCCATTTTTTTTATTCTAATTTTTAGTATTTGTTGTTATAGCGGCAACAGAAATACATCTACATGCAAATACATCATTTGTGTAGTAAGTAAGTAGTCTGTAATCCGCCGCCGCGTATCCCAATCCGCTAGTTGTAGGTGTCGTCACCTACAGACCTACAACGTACTTACGTTCCGCCGCATATGCCGGAAAAATTTCATTAAAAATGTAGATGTAAAAAATTTTTACAAAAAAAAGAACCGACTTCAAAACCCTCTATTAGCACTATAAAAGTCTAAAATAGTACTAAATTTAATGTAACCAAATCTTGAAAATCTAACCTAAAATTTTTGGAGTCAGTGAAGTGAAATGGGATCACACGGGAAGCACCTACTTTCAAATAAAAACGAATCAACAACATCGGTTCACCCAGCCGAATGTTCTGAGGTAACAAACATAAAAAAAAAATACAGTCCAATTGAGAACCTCCTACTATTTTGAAGTCGGTCATATTGTAAGGATTTTCTGTCATTGCAATGGGATGGCAAGCTCGTTTGCCATCCCATTGCAGCGATGAGCTTATTTATTTATTTGCACACTTTATTGTACTAACTGGTACAAACGGCGGGCATTTTCACCAGCCAACCGGAGTTAGAAAGAAGTGTATGTGCTGACTGTATAGGGTAAATATAATATATTTGTATAGGGTAAATATAGGGTAAATGTAATATATTTACCCTATACAGTAGTATGTGTACATTATGATAACAATTACTAAACACATACAAAAATATATATATAATATACATGCTTATGTTAAGTGATAACTTCGTGGCATTCACTTATCTCGCTCACCGGACGAACCGTGAGATCTTTATACTTTCTCGGATGAGCCGGCCCATTCATGGAACAAAACATCGGATGTACTGCGTCGCGCTAACGCGTCAAAATATTGGATACAAAAATAGCTGTACGTAGACTGCTCGGTGTACGGAAACTGGTTTACGTATCATGTGAACCGGGTGAGGTCGGTAAAGCAGAGAGCAATAGACTCTATTGTCGACTTGAACTGCTGCCTATTTCGCTCTAGTAAGTAAGAGGTGTTCAGTTTGGCTGTATCTTTTTTTTTAGGGTTCCGTACACAAAGGATAAAACGGGACCCTCTTACTGTCTTCTGTCTGTCTTGTGTACAGGGGCCTTTACGGATGTTAAAATTATAATAAGGTATTTAAATATAAAGATTTTTTTTTCATTTTATGGCCCAATGTGTAGAAAGTGTTATTTTGCGAAAGGTTTGTGACAAATCGTAGTTGGCGCGAATGTTGGCCGGCAAGCCGGATTGTGTCTGTTTTTTCAGAACACATCAAAGGATCTTGGCGCGTTACAATGAGCATGACACAAATGTGTGAACAGCTACACACCGCGAATGCAAACGCTTTGGCCCAATGTGTACAGGGGCCTTAGGGCTTCGATGAACAGCGAATAAGTACTCATTGCGGGTGCATTGTGTTTGATTATTATGCGCGGCGAAAATTCGCTGCCTCTGTCATACACAGAGAGAATGTAATTCTATACGAGAATGTCGATAGTCTGTTGGTGGCCTTGGTGGTCATCTATTCAGACATGTAGTCTGGAGTGGCGCTGAGCGGAATGGCAGTGAGTATCCTGTTCCCGTCACGCACAGAGTACTTAGGCCTAGTCACAGCGAGAACTCGCTGTGTGTGATCAAGACTTAAGAATATGGCGGCAATCAAGGTCCGTCACACGTCCGAGTTAAGTTAAAACATAATAATACGCGGGTCGCTGAGCGCACTGGCCACAAACGCGTCGGGCGTCGGCCGATGATGGACGCGATAAACGTTTGATTAAATTTTCTAGATAAACTTAAAATTTGAGTTTAATATAACTATAGAGAATAAAACTTGAATTTCGTGTTAGTGCATCACCAGTTAATAGCCGACGGACTTATCGGTGGGGACTGTTCATTAGAGACTAAGGTATGGTTTCTTCGATTTCTTGATTGTTTCTTTTAATTTGTTTTTAAAGATACCGTACCTAAATGTGTGATCGGTAGACTTGTAGCGTTTTGCAACTCGAGTGTAATAAATAAATAATATTAATAGACGTAGGTTATATCTAGTTGTATAAAGTTAATGGACGATATAACAATATACAATGAAACTGCATGGATAAAATATTGGACGCATGAGTAATTCTATTGTTTGTTTTCCTTCCTAAGATTTATATGACTCGGCGGTAACTTATAATTAGCCATACCGTCAAGTGAGATTTAAAAAACCTTGACGTTGTTATGAAAAGCTGAAGTTAATTAGCAGTCAGCAGTTTCAACAGCAGTAAGCAGTCAGAAATTTAGTATTTAATTTAATTTATAAACTTTTGTTGTTCAGTATAACTTTTACTTGGGGTTTCTAAATGTAGACTTTTTAACGGAAACCGGCTATAGCTCGTCGACATCGCAACTAACGTCGAAGCAAGGAGCGTAATATAAGGCAATATCCTTAAAGATAATACTGATAAAAGCATACATCCTGGCCGGAATTTTGGCATTTAACAAGACCGCCGTGTCGTTTTAATTACATTCAAATTTAGAACATTTATATAACCAATGTCAAAGGAAAAATCGGATTTGGGTATTTAACGTCGAATTTTTAAATACAATGCAATCATTTTGGGGCAGCAGTGTCCGTGATGCACCAGATGAGCAAGGCAATTTGTAAAAATAAAGTAAATAGAATAATTTGTTACCAAATATAAGTTATCCGCTAAATTAAATATAGTTTATATCCTTTATATTTTCATAATGGTTGCTATGTAAATTTAAACCGGGACCTACCTCACAAATTTTTCGATTAATCCCGGGAGTTCTTGTCTAATCTTGGAGTCTTCATGTAAACGACTCTAAAGGGTATACGCTGATTTGTTATTTGCAAGATAGTCCACCATGGTCACCTTTAAAGTTCGAAATACAAATGACGTTAACTTGCCAGCACATAAAGTTTTTACTTTGATTCAGGGTTAAAAAATCCGACTTCATTGAATATGGTATTGTGGCCAAGATCTTACGAGGTGCATTAGCGTCACCAATCTCCTGGATAGTCGAACTCCGGTCTGCCAATATGAGATCGCGTACTTTGCCGTTGTTTTCAACAGTCATAGCTGTCGTGATGATGGGTTGTCACGGGAGAAGGTGGCAAGTGAGCTGGCAGTTCAATGAGTTAAGTGACATTTGCAACTTCCGCAGAAGGTGAGATGCGTTTCCACCTTTTAATAAAGTGGGCCCCGGCTAGTGTTACCGTGCATAAGTGAAGGGATGCATCTAAGATGGCAGGAGTGCCTGATTTCAGAAAAATGCTTGACAAAGTTTTTTAACGTTGCAGTAGGTAACAAAATCATATTAATCTTCGAAATAAACAAAAGGGCAACAAAGGGCCGGCCACAAGACTATCTTGACGTAAAAATGCCTGTCAAATGCGGCAAATGCAGGTAACCCTAGCTCCGGCTACCTTACTCATCAGACGAATCACAGAAGTATAACATACACATCACGTCTTCTGTGAGGTCGTGGTACTTACCCGATCGTACCTGCCCATTCGTAAAGACTGTTGCTTGTGACTACTACGGTTTCTCGCGTCCACATTTAAGTTCTTCCACCAAGTTTTTTGAAGTGGTTACATTAACGTTGTTTTCATGTCATCGTATATCTCTTTTGGCATTATTTTATTCATCACGCTCTTGACGACCGCGCTTTGTTAAAATCTCCATCTTTTTGTACAATCATAGTGTTTGGTCTCGATTACCTCGTTTTTATTTAATAACCTCAAATGCAACAAAATACGCACTGTGACAGCGAAGCAAGAAATGAATCTGACGCCAGTAAAAGCACAAAGGAAACATTATTTATTAACAAAACCGACTTCGAACATCTCAATCTTTTAACGTTTTCTATTTAATTTTGGGCAAGTGTGAAGTTAATATGCAACGGAGTTTTTAAAATTGTCTCACATTTGACGGAGTTTTGAGGCAAAAACATAAAAAAAATACAACCGAATCGGGAAACTTATCTTTCGAAGTCGGTTGTAAATATAAGAAGGAGCGCAGGGGTTATCAGCTATATGCTGAGCAACTGACCCCGCCGATTTAGCATTGCAACGTTCACCTTACATATTTCTGTTTATTTATTTTTTGCTTGACATAAATTATTTTATTACATTTTATTGAATTTATTATATTTTATCCTTTTCTCTTATATTAATTTTTAGAGTTTTTAAGATGTACTTTTTCTTTAAGATGTACTTTGTTTATTGTAATTTTTTTTGGTTAATTAATTTTATTTTTTCCAGATTTGATTTTTAGGTTGATTATTTAATCAACCCAATTAATAATAACAATAAACATTTGGCCCACAGTGCAAAGACTCTCTAAGTTCCATATTGGGGATCCATCTTTAGTAGATTGATTTAGATCGTTATCAGTTCGTGCCTGAGCAATAGCTTAACAACTGCGAAGAGACCAAACTTCCATCCAGATGGAGGGCTTTCCATATAGGAACCGCTTGCTTACTTGAAATTAAAAAAAAAACACCCGTAAAGTACCTAAAAAGTATAGATCACAGCCGTCTCGTTTTGGCTAAAATGAAAAATCCATATTGTGTACTAATTCCCGGTTTATTCGCTTTAATTACGCAAAGGTCAATTAACCCAGACTCCCCTTTGCAAATTGCCTTATGGGAATTCCCTACAGCAACAGTTTTTTATCGTACTTAGGTTTATGTAGCTGTATGTAGCTGGGTAAAATTTACGCGAAGTTTTAATTCTAAGAATATTGTAATTAATGTGTTTGCTGTAATCCTTATTTTATGTCATTTTATACGTGGAAGAAAGACAAAGGTTTCGTGATAAAAATATTTGTTTTGTATGCTACTTATGATGCTTGCATCAGCCTAACGGGTACAATTTATAGTGGTCGTTTTTATTTTGATTATGATATAACGACTATAGATAATTAAGAATAGGCGTACAGAAGGCAAGATACAGACAAACATAAAGTTATTTTTGCCTATCTCAGCTCGCTTTCTGAGAAATTAAGCGTTCAAGTTATTAATAGTCGTTTTGTCACATTGTTATTTATGTTTTGTTAAAGGTCATAGATAAAAAATTGAGCACTTCTCAAATATAATAAGGAAAATGCTAATAAATCCACGTGTTAATAATTATCATTTAAAATACATAATATATTTATGACTCTGATTCTTTGAACATTTTGCATAATTTAATTTTTATGTTTTATTACTACCGCGAAGTTAATTCGACGTCAGTGCTGTTTCCATTAGAGATCGCTCGAATCGAAAAAAAAATCAATTATAATTTATTATTTAATAATAAAAAAATACGTACGCTATGACGACGACGCCAATTTTATTAACTTGTTTGAGTGTCTAACGCGGTCGATATAAACAAGATTAGATGAGCCAACCTGTTGTGATATAACGACAAATTAAGATTCTGTGAAAAGCCGATTATTTATTTATTGAATTTGACTTTTTGTTTTAATTCGTTGGAAATTGTTTCGTTTTTAATTTTTTCGAAGTCTTAGGTACTTACTTAAATTAATCTATTTAGCCATAAAGTTCACAGGTCACGGCCAAATTTAAAAAATATAAAAAAAGCGCGGGAAAACTTCTAATTATGTTTTAATATCGATGCCCGTAATGATGCGTGACAATTGTGGTGTGCAAACTTCGAAAAAACCATCGATACGTGACATTCTTAATTAGAGGGGACATGCTCTGCTTCTGCTGTTAATGGGCAGGTTCGTCCCGGGAAGTACCACGACGCTAAAAAAAAATCGGCCTAAAAGGGGCTGTATTTAAAGCAACATAAACCGTATGCTCGCTTGCCACCTTCTCGCGTAAAAAAACCTTCCCAGGCGTCGTGTCGCGGCCAGAACTGGTTATGACATATTCTACTATTGACTGCCCAAGGTCGTCGTCGATGGAACTAATTTAAAACATATCTTTGATTTATATATTTTGGTTTCAACCGATCCGTGCTCAACTAAATGTATAGAAAGCGAACGTGTGGTAAGAGTTAAAAACCGCCGCATTAAAATATTAAAACGTGATTTTTTGTAAATAAATAGACAAAAACTTTCGCCGCTGCGGGATTCGCAGTATATCCTGGTAACTTTAGGGACTTACAAATATACTGATGGGAGACACTATGTAAGATTTTTCCGTTGTCAATGTTTCATTTGATTCATTGGCATACATTTCTTATCTAAACAAAATATAATAGTCCAATAAAAATCGTGAACTATGAAAGATAATAAATTTCACTGACATTGCGCCATCAAAACTTTTTGCCACAGGTAAACAATCTAAAAGTTAAACTTTAAACAGATGAGTGACAGCTATAATTTCATCATCTAATGCTTTTTAGCCTTCCATACCCAAAGGGTGAAATGGGAGTCTATTACTACAACTCCACTGTCTGTCTGTCTGTCCATCTGTCACCAGGCTGCGTCTCAGGTACCGTGATAGTCAGACAATTAAAATTGTCACAGATGATGTATTGCTGCTGCCGAGTCCGACTCGCACTTGGCCTTATTTTTACAACCAGTTTCGTAAAGAATTTCAAACGTACATTAAGTTACATTAAGTACTGTGTGGTACCCTATGTAGTGGAATTTCCACCGACGCGGGCTGGTTCCACTTTATCTATTACTAAATTGACCCCTAAGTTAAACACAGCACACAGTAATCCCAGAAATGTATAAAATTAATGTGTCCCTCACCGAATTATGTTGTTTCTTTCTTGTCTCTGCTAGTCCCGGGACAGTCAGTTCAATCGCTAATGATGAATTTCTTCCGCGAAGAAGCGCGTGCGCGTTCACGACAAAACTCGAAGATGACAGTTCCTATTATATTTTTTTCGCCAATCACCCGACGCCAATGTTGCCAGCGTTGCTCAGGTGTTGTCTAGTTACAATTTATTTTATTCACCTCGTTACCTATCCTACCTGCGACACCTCTCCACACAACTATATCCTAGTTGTGTGGAGCGGTGTCGCAGGTAATGAAATGCGCTCAACCACTATGTAAAGAGGCCATTTCTTAGCATTAAGGATATAGTTCTATATGCATAGTTCACTTCATGTATCGAAGTCTTTGCTTTAAGAAAAATTCGACAACCGTGGATGTTTTCTAACCATACATGTTCACATTAGTACCAGGACAACATGAAACGGATTCCGTTCGCAGATGAGGCAACTGCTGCTGCTTGGGCTGCTGGCACTCTGTCGAGCCCAGGGCGAGACTGGGGACCTGGACGCGGTGATAAAGCAGATCTTCGGCGATCCCACCGCCTCGACGGCGGCGCCCGTCGCGCCACCCTCGACCCTGGTACCAGGAGTACCGAAGAAGGAGGGTAAGCTCAACTTCATAATGATGTAAATATACTTCAAGAGCTCTTTATCGCCTTCAATTCGATATACTCGAGCAACCTGAGTTCGATCCCCGATGCCCGGCATTGGGACATGTATAGGCTTGATACTTTACTGACGGACCCTACAGACGGTGTCCTGTGCACACGATTTATATCCGACCACAAATTATAAATAAAAAAAACACAAACACATTGTAGTGGCCGAATTGTGAATCTACCGTTCTGGAATCGACCTGAAGAAAAGACAAATCTTATCGTTTAAACGAGCAATTCTTGTATATATATATATAGTCGGAATCTCGGAAACGGCTCCAGCGATTTTCATGAAATTTTGTATGTGCGTAGATTCGGGGGCGAAAAATCAATCTAGCTAGGTTTCATTTTTAGAAAATGCCCTTTTATCCCTGTTTTCCCTTTTTTTTAAAGCTCTTTCTTTCGTGAAAAACATCAGTTCATATTTTCTTATTAATACGTCGGTCTTACGTCGGTAAGATCGAAAAATATTATGCATATTTCATTACTCAGTAATTTGTATCTAAATGTAATTTCCAAAATACACGATTTACCAAAAAAAAAAAAAACAAACCGAGCAAAGCTCCGGGTACTAATAATAAAAAGACAAGACAAATAATTTCATTACAATCGTTCCAGCCGTTTAGGAGGAGTTCAGTGACATACACACGCACAAAAGAATCATATATAATGTAAAGATATACCAATCTAATGAAATATTATATACCCTTACACATCCCGAGGTTCAGGCTAGGCTCCTCGAGCGCCCGGCCACTCAAGTCAGTCGGATCTGTAAAGGCCAACAGTGGCTCATCCAGCCAAAAAAATTAATAAAAAAAACCTTATACCATACCCTTTTTACATTTTGAATATACCTATTCACTATGGACTATTTCGATATTATACACAGTTTTGTTTTTAATCTCTTAATAGCGGATCCGAGTTTGCAAACATTTTATACTCTATGCAGTACTTATACTATTTCTACTTACATTATACAAGAGTCGCTAAAGGTTCATATCATTGATCAGTGGTTAAATTAGGTTTTTGTAGTATTAGCGAACCATAATTGCAGTTTTTTATCATTAGCGTCTACGTTTGACTTAATAACTACGCAGTAGTGGATGGAAATGACTTTTAAACGAAGGAAATATGATTTATTGCTTTAAAATAATCAGTAATTATATAAATATTGTTGAATATCAACGTTTGTATTAAAGTTATATTACTAGTGTAAATTAAAATTAGATTAATAGTGTATTTATCTTTGTTTTATGAAGTTAATGTGATTCTAGGAACACCAAAGATACCGATAGAACAATATTAAAAAATTGTGTGTGTATTTATGTACACACGTACAAAGTTATAGGTACTTCTTTATCGTAACAAAAGAAAAATAATTAATAATTCTATCGTCTGTGTCAGTACTCTTTGTTTGTGAAAAATACATTAAAAGCAATTGATAACAACTTAAATCTAATATATAAAATTCCCGTGTTTGTAAAACTCCTCCGAAACGGCTCGACCAATTTTCATGAAATTTTTGGTGCATATCGGCCAGGGTGGAGAATCGGACAAAATCAATTTTTCATCCCCCTAAATGTTAAGGGTGTTCCACCCCAAACATTTTTTTCTACCCTACAAATAATTTATATGGCAAAACAATGTTTGCCGGGTCAGCTAGTATATCCATAACTTGGACTTACAGGTTAATTTTAAAAAGTTGTTATCGGTTGCCATGGGTTTTTCGTGACAATTCGGCCTTTTTTCAATTTTTTTTTTCGTGTAGGCCCCATCTGACAAACCCGTGCCGTGCGAGGGGGAAACTCTTTCTAAAAATCGATGACGAAATTCTCAAATCGTTTCAATTGTGGTAGGGCCACGCAACGGTGTTTACTGTTGCACGAATGAGCAGGTCCGTCCGGATAAGTACCACGACCTCACAGAAGACCGGCGTAAAGTAGAAGTGTTACGATTCTGCGTTTCGTCTGGTGAGTGAGGTAGCCACCTTTATTTAAAGGTGGCAACGCTTCTGCAACACAACGAGTATTGCAAATGTCCATGGGCGGCGGTTATCACTTAACATCAGGTGAACCGCCAGCTCGTTTGCAACTTTTTCACATTAAAAAAAGCGCCATAATTCCACCAATGCTTCGAATTCATCCGATGTCTAGATGCGGCGGACACCAGCTGTAAGATGGACGACGGCCGAGTGGGCGAGTGCGTCAGATATTATCTATGCAACTCCAACAACTCGGTCATCACCGATGGAATAGGCATCATTGATATACGGTAAGCGGTTTTTGCTGTCAGCGGAAAAGACGCTGCTGTGACGATTGTCATCGCCACGCAGTATTGTCAGTGTTAAGGGGCAGGCCCGTCCGGGGAAGTAACATGACTTCACAGAAGACAAGCTTAAAGTGGAAGCATAATACTTTCGCGTTTCGTCTGGTGAGTAAGGTTGTCAACGCATCTGCAACCCTCGGGTGTAGCAGAAGTCCATGAGCGGCGGTATTCACTTAACATCAGGTGAACCGCCTGCTCGCTTGGTAACTTTTCACATAAAAAAACGGAAGATCGGCGTAAAGGGCCCATAACAGACTACTCCACGACAGCTGATGACCCAAGTTGCGTAGTGGATAGTGGCGTGTCTGTTACATTTGATGGGGTTCAATCCCCACTACGGGAAAAATGTTGTATGGTTTATATTATATAGTATTTAATGTATGTTTGCAAGATAAAACTACGGTTTTATAGCGCTCATTACAATATACAGTCGCGAACAACAAGCAGTTATATTAAGTTTTTGACAGTTTTGTCTTTGGCAGTACACAAGCGCAACTTTAGCAGGCCGCATTTAATTTCTATCTAATTGATAAACTGTTTCTGTTCATTATTAACTTGATAATTGACCGTGGCACCACGGAATTAATGACGTCGTTTGTCATTTTTTTTTGTTTTGGCTGGATCAACCACTTGTTGTGCTGGCCTTTATAGATCGTAGTCAATGCGAGACGGTGTAAACGATGGTGATTTTACCATTGTTACAGCGTCCGCGACGGCCCCTGCGCTTCGTATATGGACACCTGCTGCCTGCCGCCTGACACTCGGGAGGTCAACAACCCGATCACACCGCCTCCCGTCACACAACCCCAGGTACGCCTCCGTTATGTTCTCCTAGTACCTTCACGCTCTCTCACACGCAGTTAGTAGGAACCTTTTTCAAAGTCAAAGGCAAAATACTAGCGACCCGCCCCGGCTTTGCACGGGTGCAATGTATACATAAAACCTTCCTCTTGGATCACTCTATATATATGTAGTGTTATGACACTAACGCACCGAAATTGAGGCAATAAAATTACAATTGTAGTAATTAGATTGCAAATTCTATATAGTGCTATCTCTTTCCATATAATACGTTCTAAATCATCTGTCACATTCAGTTATATATGTCATATAACATTACATTATATGCCGCGCAGTATGGATATGCGTCGTCTATATCATTAAACATAATTGGTACCTATAGTTTTGAACTCACTGCCATCAAGCAAACCCGACGCAATCCGTGCATTTCCTATGAGAAAAATGGACATTTCTATGCCTCTGAGTCACTATCGCAACTCTAAGGTCGCTTGCTGATTGCGCAAACCGAAGCGAATACTAGTATGAAGTTAAACAGTAATTAGATAATTTTTTTTGACACAATAATATTTATTTATTTAATACTAGCGGCCCGCCCCGGCTTCGCACGGGTATTTAACAAAATTTTTAAAACATAAAAATTATCATACACACACATAAAACCTTCTGAATATTTCGTCTTTGGGGAATAATTTTATGAATTTCTTCATCTTTTAATGAAATACCTGTAATAGTCTGGTCTCCCATAGCTTCGGACATAAATCATCGCATCTGGTTTTTTCTTTGACCGATGTCTGATGATCCGATGTTTGATGAGCCAATGTCTTGATTTAAAGCGTCTCTAAGATGAATGTTTCACCAGCCCTCAGTCTCTGGTGATTACGACTTCATATGTAATTCAATTTTTATGATATCTTTTTGCCGTCATATCGACAATGTATTGAAAAAAAAAACCGGCCAAGTGCGAGTCAGACTCGCACACGAAGGGTTCCGTACCGACCTCACAGAAGACCGGCGTAAATTAGAAGTGTTATACTTCTACGTTTCGTCTGGTGAGAGAGGTAGCCGGGGCCCATTTTATTTAAAGATGGCAACTCATTTGCAATCCTACAGGTGTTACAAATGTCCATGGGCGGCGGTTATTACTTAACATCAGGTGAACCGCCAGCTCGTTTGCGACTCTATCACATTAAAAAAAATCATGTTTTATTATCTTTATTCAATATAGAAGTATTACACTTAGATATTGTCAAAAACACTACTACTGTCAACATTATCTATAAAAACGGCCAAAAAATTATGTCTGTTTTATGGGAGCCCCACTTACTTATATTTTTTTTTGTTTTTTGGTATTTTCTGTTATCGGCAACAGAAATTCATCGTTTGTGAAAATTTCAACTGTCTAACTATCACGATTCATGAGACACAGCCTGATGACATATGGACAGACATACGGGCATACAGACGGACAGCGGAGTCTTAGTAATACGGTGCCGTTTCACCCTTTGGGTACGGAACCCTAATAAGTCCCAGTAATAATGCAATGGCTTAAAACAGGTAGCTCTAACCATCAACCTAAATGCATACAATTGCATGCATGTCATAGTTTTGTTACGCACAGTACCTTGCTGAGGAATAGTCAAATACTCACCGTCTTCTCCTATTACGACTATTAAGGGATATTTTTATGGATCATACAATCGGTGTAACTCAGAGACCCTTTTAAGTTGGCCGTGTCTACCGTGCAACACTATAATCTCTGGGGCCTTTTTAGGATGCCGTACCCAAAGGGTAAAACGGGACCCTATTACTAAGACTCCGCTGTCTGTTTGTCCCTCTGTCAACAGGCTGTATCTCATGAACCATGATAGTTACACAGTTGAAATTTGATCTGGTTATTTATTTCCCAAGGAGGGTTGACGTCAAGCAGGCGGCTGGTTGTAAAAATATAGCCAAAACCTTTTACAACATGATTCATGTTGTGCCGACCCCACCTAGGTGGGATAGGGGCAGGAGGATGATGATAACTTGTATACTTGTCCCTCTATTTTAAAAGTTCGCGTCAAACGAAGTCATTTGAAAGAGGCTATTGTACTTTTGGATGTTGGTTAAATGTGTCCTGATGGTGAATGATTATTTGTAAAAAGTATTTTTATTGGTTATGGCGGCTCCTCAATATTGGGGAGACTACTTTTCTAGAAGCACAACACATACCATTTGGTTCATCGACCCATTTTTGGCAGAACACTTAGAGCAGATCTTATTCGTGGCTATGATTTGGACGGAAGACTGTTGAGCAAAATGCATGAAAGCTGATCTGTTACTGTGAGCTAAAACTCGATCACGAACTCTAGATGTTTTTCTTCACCGTTAACAGTGTTGCAGTTATTAAATCTTGGAACAGTATATTATTATATCATTTTGTAAACGAGTGCTTATAAAATTATATAATCTTTAACCGTAATTGTTCGCAAGTAAATATACTTGTATTTATACAGTGTATTTATCATTAATTTTATTAAAAAATGGTGAGACATGACACTAAGATAAAGTAGCGACATCTAGTTAGGATTTGCGGTTCTATGCGACTAAGTTAATATGCCCTGAACACTAGACAGCTCCACTTCCCATACAAAATATTTTTACCAGCTCAAAGTATGGCACTGTCACCCCCCTGGGAGTGACTGTTAAAACTAAAATAAATGCTTCCTTCAAAACTATCAAGACAAGACGTTGACAATCAATGTCGCCACAGAGTAGTTTTATTTTCCGACTACTTAATCTCTTACAAAAAACTTGTTTTTTGCTTTCATTGCTAAATACTTATTCGGATTTGTTATATTACTGTATTACTGGTCACGGTAATGTGCAAAAATTTCGTATGGGTCAACTATAAGCTTTCCTGAGTTGTTCAAATTTTTTTTTTTTTTGTCCCGGCTGGGCAAAGTCTCTCCGAGCCTTATCGTACCCAATCGTTTGTCTAGATGTTTTATTGAATGGCTGAATTTCATTAAGACTTAACTAATTAATTACACTCGAGAAACCTGAGTTCAAAGCCCGGTGCCAGCACCAATCAGTTAATTTTACGTGCTGACTTATCACGTGCTAAGCGGTGAAGTAAAATATCATATTTTAGAAATTATAATAAAAAATATAACGGAGATATGTAAATTCCATCAATCTGAATCCTCCTCCACCTCCTTTTTTGAAGTCGGTTAAAAACTGCCCTTGTCCAGCGGTGGACTATGTATAGGCACATCACATTAAGACGGGTGGTCGATCGACGCCATTCAGTAAAAAGCCTTGACTGTTAACTGAGCAATTTGGTTCTGTCTTCAACATTTAGATATACTAACTTCGAATTTCCCTCCACGAAGTTCAACCTATATGTATCTAAATGTTACTTACCGTGGGAGGGTCACGTAGCCGATTTTTCTGTTGCACGAATGGGCAGACTCGTCCGTGAAAGTACCACGGTCAAACAGGAGGCCAAACAGTACCACGGTCAAACAGTGATGTCATGATGTGGGAGTTATACTTTCGCGTTTCGTCTGCTGATGAGGTATTCTGCATTCTTTATTAGGCTGCTTACTTATCTCCTAATTGAACCTATGATGTATATATATATATATATATATATATATATATATATATATATACAATTTTCATTTTCAACCGACCGAATTTCACAAATAGAACAGGTTCTTAATTGGTTTCTTTTTTAATATTTATAGCCGTCACTTATACAATCTTAAATAAATAAAATACTTTTGACAATTCTCTTACAACAGGAGATACTTTCCTTATATACAAATAAAACCATTCTCATTAAAGTCCCAACTATGACAACATTCTGTTATCGTGTGACCCCAAAGACCACTTTATCTCTGGTTTTACTTTAAGACGCTATCATGGGCACATGAGGGGAGGATAATATTTGTGTAAACCGCAGATAATTGTCCCAGATCTGGATGTTTTGTTTCCTAGGAGGCTTGAAGTAATAAAAAATTTAGGAAAAGCGAAGGTTCTATATCGTTCGATACACGAAAATCAAAACTTTTTAAAACTTGCATACATAAATAACGATTAAATGGATATAGGAAATTGTTCAAGGCAACCATTTCCTATGTCCGTTTAATTGTTAACTGTAATTGAATGAAAACCTAATTACTCTTTTAACTATTCATCACAGTACAGGACGTGCGAAAATGACTCCGGCGTGCCGCCATTTTGTAGTGACGTCATTGCATCATATTATGAGTAGTAATACTATTTTTATTGTTGAATAGCCCTCAAAATAAAACTCAATCTCTCGTTTAATATTTTTAGTGTTCTATTACTAAGACTCCGCTGTCTGTCTGTCTGTAACAGGCCACGTATCTCATGAACCGTGATAGTTAGACAATTAAAATTTTCACAGATGATGTATTTCTGTTGCCGCTATAACAACAAATATCTCCAATACAACAAAAATGATTTTTTGACGTTTTTATAGATCCGTATCTATTTCTTTTCGTGCGCGAGTTCGACGCGCACTTGACCGGTTTTATGTTATTTATGTCTGTTACCCCAGAACTCGATTATGAACCGATTTTAAGAATAAGAGAAATCTTTCAGCTTTGGGTTTTAGTTCTCATGTGGTGCCATATTGATTTTATGGGTATCGAACCTTCGAATTTTTTTTATGTGAAAATTTGCCAAGCGATCTGACGGTTCACCTGATGTTAAGTGAATACTGCCGCCCGTGGACATCCGCTACACCCGAGGGTTGTAGATGCGTTGACAACCTTTTGAAAAATGGGCTCCGGCCACCTCATTCACCAGACGAAACGCGAAAGTATTATACATCCACTTTACGCCGGTCTTCTGTGAGGTCATGGATATTTATCCGGACGAGCCTACCCATTCGTGCAACAGCCGAGGCTGCTGCGTGGCCCTACCACACTCCGGAAATATACAGGGGAACTCTTGAAAATCAAACGGAATATGTAAGGCATTTGTAATCTAAGTATAATGTGTTTTTTTTAACCGACTTCAAAAAAGGGGAGGTCCTCAATTCGAATGTAATATTTTTTAATGTTCGTTACTTCAGATCTTTGAATCGATTTTGATGATTCTTTTTTATTTGAAAGCTGGTGCTTCCCATGTGGTCCCATATTAATTTCATTGGTATTGGATCTTGGGCTCCGGAGATACTTAGGGAACTCTTGAAAATCAATTATAAAATTAACACAGAGCGAGATATTTTAAGTCGGTTTTGTTTCCCGTTAATAAAAACTCATTGGTTAACAAAATTGTTAATATTTTGGATCCAGGACTATCGACCGCTTTGCTTTGTTGGTTAAGCGTCTGGGCGCGAAACCAGAAGACGCAGGTTTGAATCCCGGAGCGAAGATAATTTTTGACCATTTATTAATGAAAAGTCTTATATATAAAATTGTACTATTACTGTTAAGTCATTGTATAAGAATGAAAGCAGGAACGAAGTTTCTTAACAGTTACTCCGAACGAGTCTACACTTACCAATCCGTGGCAGATTTATCGCTTAAAACGACCGGAGAAAACCGTAATAAAGTAAAAAACTACACTATGCACAAAGTAGACTACGTTCGCGATAACGCGTAATGTTCCACGAGAAGTCATCGAGAATTATCACCTCATTTTGTTTGCGTACGAATAGACGTACATAACAAAATTACGAAAATCAAACGACTTTGAGGAAAACGGGACGCGACGGGTCAAATAGAGTTGGCTCTCGAGGTCAGCCAGAGGTCACATTATTACCTCAAGGTCTGCCGACCACTGGTCACCGATCGCGGAACTGGTTTTAAGAGGCGCCTTCGACGTCAAATTCAAAGCCTAGTCTAAATTTCGTCAACCAATGTGGACTTGTATGACGCTTCTGTTGATCGTCAAAAACTACCACCGGTTCACTAACTTAGACCTTTCCAGAGAAGAACCGGCAAGAAACTCTGCGGTCTTATTCTCTCTTTTTTTAAGGTTCCGGACCCAAAAGACTTTGCTTTTTGTCTGTCCGTCTGTGTCAACGGGCTGTATCTCATGAATCGTGATAGTTGCCGCCATAACAACAAATACTAAAAAACAGAATAAAAAATATTTAAGTGGGGCTCCCAGACAACAGACATGATATTTTTTGTAGTTTTTACAGATGGTACGGAACCCTTCGAGTGCGAGTCCGACTCTCACTTGGCCGGTTGTTTATATTTTTGTGGTTATACTACTTTTGGCCCGTTTGGGAATATTTACGATGCGCACCTAAAGGAGCATAGTCTTTATGGTGTTACCATGGCAACCGATAACAACGTAAACCCGTAAGTACAAGATATCTAATTTAAACCATAATCAGTTTTTCACAAACATAGAGTAGCACGGGATAAAATTTTAGTTCTTTTTCTTACGTGCGTACATAACACGTTTAAAATAACGTTTTTTTATTTATGTACCGTTTGAAACTAAAAAACTGGCTTTTTAAATGTCATTTGAGTTGCCAAAAGGATGGTTAAACTCTACTGTGAATTGATCAGAATTGCCATTTGACAGCTGATTAGTTAAGTTCTACGATGATCAGTGTTTCAGAAACCGGGTATTAGCTATCAGGGCAGGGCTTTCTGCCGCGCACATCCAAGTTGTGATATCAGTTGTCGTCAGCAGCATTACCGTACATTGAGAGTCTAGATAGCACTTAACTTCGATCGACCCGCTTATCGCTCTTTCATACACATTTAGGACTTCATGTATTTTTTTGCCCCTTTTTTTAGTGCCATATTTTCGCTTAAAAAGCTATATCTGAAATATACTTTGTTATATAAGAACAATATATAATATTTATACATTTATGATGATTTAAGGTGTCTAATTCAATTAAATTCTAAAGACATGCGTCATCTATCTTATTAAACGTCATTGCTGCTTGACGTTTAAAAATTGTTTCGCTTTACTTTTGATATCTGACATATATAAGTGTATGAGACAGATGATACAGAACGTATGATACGGAAAGAGATAACAGTCTAATAACACCAATCTAATTACACCAATTGGCGTAATTTGATTGCCTCAGTTTCATACCTACCTCGTATTTTATAATATTATTGGGTACGACCTTTGATTACGCACTCGCCTTGTCTATATTAAACACTTGACAAGTATATAATCAAAGGGTAAGACAGTGGACAGGACAGACAGTCGAGTCCATTTTCGAGGCGTCGTTTGTCGTTATCTGACATAATCCCGATATAGAGAAATAAATTGACATGCACCTGTCACCGTCATAGTTAACTGTCTATTGAGAAATAATTGAGCCATGTTTGATTTTACAGTAACGATTTATATACCAAAAGGAACTTACTATAAATAGATTCTTATGCTAAGCCTATTCAAAACGACCTCGCGATAGCCCCCACAAGACCAAGTTTACCGGTTGATTGTATTATGGTACAAGAACGGATAAACGTACTTCTTTTGTAAATAAACTCAAAGTCAAAATTATTCAATATAGGCTTATTTTAAGCTCTTATTGAACGTCAAAAACTGCCACCGGAGCCTGCAAGACATTCTGCTGTCTTATCTTTCTTTTTATTTCTTTGAATTATGTAAGTATGTAGGTACACAAAAGTATTTAAGTAAAAAACTAGCAGGAGCCAGGGGACTTGCAAGTGCAGAGCAAGAGTCATTCCCACACATCCTTGTCTTCAATGCATTCCTCGACATTATAATAGTCCCTTTCCATTAAGGTAGCTTTTACAAAATGTCTGAAATTATGTACACTTGATTGTTTTTGGATGTCACATTGTAGATGTATAAACACCCTGACACAAGAAAAACACTGCGACGCACAATAGTTTTCCAGTAGCGGAGATCGAGCCCAAACCCTCTGGCGCAAAAGACAGGTTAACTATCCACTACGCCAACTGGACCGTCAAAATAACATTTGCATATTGTTGTGTGTGTTTTGCCACCGCGCTCCGGAAATTATTGCCTTATAATAATATAAACTTTCGAATTGATATTTTCCTTCTTTTTGAAGTCGGTTAAAAACCGTGCGTTGAGAGCCCTTGAACGTTTCACTAGTACACAGCGCTACCTATTTTATATAAAACACAAATCAATCAATTCAATCAATTATTTTCCATGTTAGTGTACATTACAAAAATACAATATGTTACAATAATGAAGCGAATTTACTTAGATGCCCTTTCCAGGCATTGCATTAATCTTGCTTAAGGCATGTTACTCATACTCAATTAAATCTAATACCTTTAAACGAGCTATTATAATCGGAATCTCGGAAACGGCTACAGAGATTTTCATGAAATTTTGTAAGTGCGTAGATTCGGGAGCTATAAATCGATCTAGCTAGGTTTCATTTTTAGAAAATGTCCTTTTATCCCTGTTTTCAGGGAATGACAAATATAATTCGAAAATGACGGTAAATTTCGCCGAAAAAAAATGTTATAATAGCTCGGTCGGTAATCGGGCGGCCCCGAAACAGAAGTTCGTGTCACGATCATTTACACACTTATTTTTTTTACCTTTTTTTCTATATCAGATCATTGCTTTCTTTATCTTTTATTTTTTTAATTTCCAAAATACACGATTTACCAAAAAAAGTCCTCCAGGTACGACTAATTAAACCATAAACATATTTATATTTAAACTAATACTTTTCTTTTCTTATGGCTCTAAATTTTTCATATTTATATGCTCTAAATATTACGGATTTTCTTTTGAATGGTCATTTCAATTTTGATGTGTCTGAACTTTGGTAATTCGGTAACATTTTTAATTTCTTTGTGTAATTTATTCATCGTCATAATTTTCTCAGTCATCAATAAGCAGGGACGTATATAGGGTTTCAACAATTTTTCCACTGATCTCGGTACTGTTTAGGTCTTTGCAACTGTTTTACCCCAGGAGGGAAAAGGAAGGGTACGTTACCCCTCCTTTTTTCTGAGCACCGCCATGTATTTCTTGGCCGTTTCCTGATCAGGGCCAGTTTAGTGAGGTGGTTGTCAGACCTTCCTAGGGAGTGTCCAATCCAACGTCGAAGGTCTACTTGTGGGGATGACGTTTATG
Source organism: Iphiclides podalirius (assembly GCA_933534255.1). NCBI lineage: Eukaryota > Metazoa > Arthropoda > Insecta > Lepidoptera > Papilionidae > Iphiclides > Iphiclides podalirius. The sequence goes on along the minus strand of OW152841.1, from coordinate 3,716,848 downwards.
GTATGCAATATACGCTCTCAAAAGAGCCTATATTGACTTGACTTTGGCGTTCTTTCTGTGGTTCTAAATGAACGCGTACGCCGTGGCAGCGGTCCTCAAAAGGACCTAACCGAAGACGTTTGAAAACACAAACGTCTTCAGTTAGGTCTTCTTCCTTGTCGTTCCCCCACTAATGAGGATCGTGACCATATGTAATTTGTCTCAATTTGCTTCTTTCCTGCGCCAGTTCAATGGATCGTTGTAGAGTTTCGCCTGTTGCAGGGTGATTTTTTATACGAAGTACATACTTTGACATAATGTAAATTGAGCATTCCATAATTTAAAAGAGTTGCAACAGTATTCTTCCAAGGCAAGCGATATATAGGGTGTTACTTTAATTTTTTTTAGTATGGTCTAGTATTTAACATGTGCAACTCTCCAGAGGGTGGGTTGCGGTTGGCGGAATCCCGACGGTGTGGGTTTCCGAATCACCGGCGACAAAGACGGCGAGTCGAAGTTCGGCGAGTTCCCATGGACTGTCGCCATCCTGAAGTAAGTACACCCTCGATTCTGATACTTCTCCATCATTATTCATCGTGTATCTTCTGGTTTTTACTCTTAGGGACTTTTTTATAAATAAAGTAAAAGTAAAGTATCACCCTATACAATTGTCCCAATGCTGGGCAAGGGCCTCCTCTGTTCAGAGGGTACAGAGGAGGCCTTGAAAATTAACAATTTCATTGGTGCCGGCACCGGGTATCGAACTCAGGTCGTTCGAGAATATTGAATTAAAGGCGAGCGCCTGGACACTGAGCTACCACGGCTCTACTTCAGACTTTGTTAACATGACGGCATACGAGCGGGCGGTTCAACTGATGTTAAGTTATAACCGCCGCCCATGGACATTTGCGACTGTAGGGTTGCAGATGCGTTGGCACCGGTTACATGACAGACTAGACGAAACGCAGAAGTTAAACTATTCCAATGCACGCCGTTCTTCTGTGAGGTCGTGGTACTTCTTCGCATGAGCTTGCTCATTTGTCAGGGTCGGATTTAGGGAAGGGCAACCGGAGCTATAGCCCTGAAAATCTAAAAAAAAATGTAATTCAGACTATTAAACAATTTTTCTTCATATTTTTTTCGTGTACAAACGTGACACTAAATATTAACCGAAATCATCGATCTATATTCGTTAATGTATGTAATGTTCCTACGAAATGTGTATGCTAATAATTGGTATTTCCGAGTTCAGTAGTGAGTTTTGTACATATTGTTTCCTTGTGAAAATAACATTTACCTAAATCGGGAATTATGGAAGGTCACAACCTCTTTAGTAATTATCTATCCGTTTTTGGGCTTTACCATCGTCTCATATTGTGATAGCTATGAGGAAAATATCGACCGAAAACTTAGATCAAGGACATCCTCGAATATGCCGCAATAACATGAACAAATATATCGCGAGCAACAAACTGCGCTTTTGCATAATCCTATACCGGTGACGTAATCGTGTGTTGACCCAACAAGTTCGAGGATAGCAACATGGCGATTTATACATCCGCCATATTGTTATTATAGCGGTATATTATACATAAATTGAAGTTTTGCTTATAATAATTTTTGCTAATACGGTGGTCGAAAAAGTCTTCGTTGGCAAGTCCTTCCTGTTAAGTGCCACGAACTCACAGAAGACTGACGTAAAGTAAAAGTGTTCTACACTGGTCTGGCGACTGAGGTTGCCGGGGCGCACTTTATTAATAGTTTGCAACGCATCTGCAATCTTACGGGTTTTGAAAATGTAAATGGGCGGCGGTTATCACTTAACATCAGGTGAACCGCCAGCTTCTCACATAAGCAAAAAAAACATCAATCGATTCTGATTGAGCTTCCACCAATCTATACGATTGGTAATTTTTACGAATTCTCCCTTTTAATAAAAACAACAACCCAAAACACGATATATGCGAATTAGTTACTATCGGACTCTTAAACGTGACAAGTTTCTGGTAACGCGTTTGAGGTTCAAACCCGCGACTAAAGGACTCACAAAGCTGTTGCTACGACAGCGAGTTTCTTATCATGTTAAATATCGCCAAGCGATGTTAAAAGTTGCCCAATGAGCGGTTCACCTGATTTTAAGTGACCACCGCCGCCCATGGACATCAGTGACACCTGCGAAACCAACGAAACCAGACGAAATGCGAGAGAATAATACTTCCACTTCATGCCTCTCGTGTGTGGGCCGTGGTACTTCCCGGATAAGCCCGTATGACAGCAGTAGCTATCCCGTGGACCACAACCTTTAAAAAAGTTGGTGTCTTCTGATAACTTACCCACCAGACATACGGCGAAAGCAAAAATCCACTTCACGCTGGTCTACTGTCCGCCGTGGTACCTCGTGAACCTATCGCGTGGCCCCACCACAACCCTTAAAAATATGGGCGGCATCTGCTATCTCACTCAACAGACGCAACGCGAAAGCATGAATTCACTTCATGCCGGTCCCATATCCGCCGTTGAACTTCCCGGACAAGCCGATTAGCGCGTCAGCAGAAGCTATCACGTGGCCCCAACACAACCTTTAAAAAATAGGCAACCTCTGTTACCACTCACCGGACAAAACGCGAAAGCATGAATCCACTTCATACCGGTCCCCTGTCCGCCGTCGTACTTCCCGGACAAGCCCATTCGTGCGTCAGCAGATGCTGTCACGTGGCCCCACCACAACCTTTAAAAAAGTGTACAACCTCTGTTACCACTCAGCAGACGTAACGCGAAAGCATAAATCCACTCCACACCAATCTCCTGTCTGTGGTACTTCCCGGAGAGCGCGAGCCCGCTCGCGCTATTGCACTCTAGCAGCATCAGGGGGTGAATAAAAGCAAATTTGACGTGACACCAAGAGAGGGCTCCGTGGACCCCAGGATCGAGCCGGTCAACGACAACGAGCCCGACGGCCAGCGGCTCAACGTGTACGTGGGCGGCGGCTCGCTCATCCACCCCAGCGTGGTGCTCACCGCGGCGCACTACGTGGCCGGGGGCGGGGCGCTGAGGGCGCGCGCCGGCGAGTGGGACACCCAGACCACCAAGGAGATCTACCCGTACCAGGACCGCGACGTGGCCAGGGTGGCCGTGCACAAGGACTTCAACAAAGGTGAGTCGCTCACGTCCGTTACCGTTTCACTCCGTTCCACTCGACTAAGCCGACCCGAGAAAGAGGGGTTATGTGTTTGTATCGCACACGGCCACACGCTTTTTCTTTTTTTTTTTACTTTTCTTTCTCTTTTTTTTATGTGAAAATGTGGCAAACGCACTGGTGGTTCACCTGATGTTCAGTGATAAGCCCTGCCTTTGGACAGTTGCAAATATATAGGGTTGCAGATGTGTTGTCAGTTGTCACCTTTTAACGAAGTGAGCCCCGGCTACCTCACTCACCAGATGAAACGCAGAAGTATAACGCTTCCACTTCTTGCCGATCTTCTTTGAGGTCGTGGTACTTGCCCGGACGGACCTGTCCTTTCGTGCAACAGCCATGACTGTTGCGTGGCCTTACCAAAGTTCTCTCCTTATTACCAGACTGCAGTGAAAGATCAAACAGGTTATGTGTTTGGTATATATGAATGCTTAAAACAAACATCAGTATTAAGCTTATGCTTTCCGTTATTGACGAAAATAAGAAAAATAGAATTAAGTTAATATTTTAATACCAAAACCACCATTTCAAAACTTATAAGTAATGTACGATAACGCCATCTATTTACAATTTGTTCAAAACAAAACTATTTACATATTATATGAAAATGTTGCCCAAGTAAAATCGATTACATTGTAATCAGGAAATTTTATAATACTTTAATATTTTGAGTTAAGAAAAATAACAAAAAAGAAGATTCCATTACTAAACGGTGGTGGATTCAAAAAAATATGACTATCGACAAATGAAATGTATGTTTCTCATGATGATGAATAAATGATTATGATTGTTGGAACGGGAATTCGAGTGTTTGCAACTGCTCAAGCCACCTCCTCCATCCTAAGGTAACCTGTTCTATGACATCGCGCTGCTCTTCCTGGCGACGCCAATGGACCTGGCGCCCAACGTGGGCGTGGCTTGCCTGCCCCCTGCCAAGGAGCGGGCTTCAGCCGGCACCAGGTGCTACGCCACCGGCTGGGGCAAGGACCGCTTCGGGAAGGAAGGACGCTACCAGGTCATCCTGAAGAAGGTTAGAGCAGCTCCAGCAGGAAACTTCTTATCTTTTTTTTAAAGCGTTGTCCTCGCTTTAGGATAACAGTATACTGTGTTGTAAGAACGTTTTACAAACGTAAAATGCACGAGGACAAACACCCAGATGCGAAAAAACTGTCTGCGGGTCGCACAAATAGTTGTTATGTGTGGGAATCAAGCCCAGGAGCCCCGACGGCGAATCCAATACCTTGGCAACTGCGCCACGGGGTCATCAACTCTTACATAACCGTCGATAGGACAAGTACGCTTGCTCTACCTCTTTTAGATATCGGATAGGACAAGTTGGGTTGCTTTTAGAGTTGTGATGCCTTTCCAAGTTGCAAGTTGATAGATTAAGTTTGGAATGAAGAAAGGGGTTACCCTTAGAGTGGTTGAGCCTTACAATATTAATACTTACAATATTAATTTAGGAAAATTTATATTGTAAGTATCTAGCCATTTACAACCATGGAACATATTTGAATAAAGGTAAATAAAGAATTTAGTTTTCTGAAGTCTAGAGTCTGTGGTTGTTTGTTTTCTATGGGAGCCTACGCAAATCGGTCAGCCGTTTGAATTTAACTAATATGAAAGAAGGAAAGAAACATATATTGCATAAATACGCCACATAAGGATTGAACAGTTTGAACATTTAACAGTTTGAACAATTTAAACTACAAACATAAAAAAAATCAATAGTAAAAGAAAATAATAATAATCATCGTAAAACAGACTTCATAGATAACTCGTGGGGCGTATACGGCAATACGAGACTACAGCGCTGAATACTATGTAGTTTGTTTTCGACGTGATTCCATTAACGCACAATAGATGGCGCGCGAATTATTTTAGATAATTTTATTTCGCTTATCGGGCATCAGGTTTGGGTGAAACTTTGCTAATGTGTTACCAAAGAGTACTTTTATCTATCTGAAATTATTAATATTTTATTTTTGTATATCTGTGTGTTACTATAGTTTGGCAGGCCATTAGCTTATTTTATATAAATCAGAATACATAAGCCAGAACATTTTATACGAAAGACTTGCTGGCTCCCGAGACATTATAAAAAGATCGTTTGGGATTTCAAAAGTCTTCGCTGAAGATGAAGATCGCGACCCGATAAAGTTTATGTCTGTGTCTATGTCTACGCCTATGTCCATGACCATGACCCTTAATCCGCAACCCATTTTTTTGTGTGAAAAGTTGCCAAGCGAGCACGCGGTTCATGATGTTAAGTTAATACCGCCGCCCATGGACATCTGCTACACCCGAGGGTTACAGATGCGTCGACAACCTTTTGAAGATTGGGCTCCGGCTACCTCACTCAACAGACGAAACGCGAAAGTTTTTGTTGTACTTCCACTTTACGTCGGTCTTCTATGAGGTCGTGGTACTTACCCGGACGAGCCTGCCCATTCGTGCAACAGCCGAGGCCGCTGCGGCCCTTCCACAGTTCACAATAGCGCCGTGCTATAACGGTGTGCCTTAAACAGGTCGAGCTACCGGTGGTTGACCGGAACACGTGCCGGTCGAAGCTGCGGGAGACCAGGCTGGGCCCCTTCTTCGAGCTGCACAGCTCCTTCATGTGCGCCGGCGGAGAGCCCGGGAAGGACACGTGCAAGGGGGACGGGGGATCCCCGCTCTCCTGCCCAATTCAGGTGCCTTTTTGTTTGTTACGTGAAAATCTGTCAAGTGGGCAGGTTGTTAAGTGAGTACCGCCGCTCATAGCATCTACGTCCCTGAAGGATATGCAGACGAGTTCGACCTATAAAAAAGTAGGCCCCGGTTATCAGGCATACTCACTTTCTGTAGTAATGATTGTTGTTACCACGAAATAGAAACAAAACTTCAACTTTATGAACCGCTCTAATAAATTAACAATTGTAACCTACCTACTATAAGTATATTTCTAATGTGATTAATGTGTGATAGATATAATTTTTTTTTCTTATATTTTTATTCTTATTGTAATGATTCATTATGATAATTTTAATTTAATTCTTCATTTGTAACTCTGTTGATGATTTGTTTGTTGTTTTACCTATAATTGGAGTAGCACCAATCTTGTGATGTACTCTTTTGGTGTAACTAATTAAATCTTTAGATAATTATATAATTCTTCCATACGCGTATATGTCACTGTGTCAAAAAAAAGTAAAAAAAAAATGTCACTGAACTCCTCCTAAGCGGCTGGACCGATTTTAATGATTGTGTGTGTCTTCAAACGATTCGAGAATGGTTTAGTTTCACAATTCGATCCCCTACATTTTATATTTATTTATTTTTTTCTAAATTGCCAAATTTAAGTCGTGTGTACACGACAACGTCTTTCCGGTCCGCTAGTAAATATATAAATAAATAAATAGGGTTCACGTATAGGCGGTCACTTTACCCAACTTCACGATTCCAGTACGAAACCGAGCGTTACATGCAGAGCGGCATCGTCGCGTGGGGCATCGGCTGCGGCGAGGACGGCACACCCGGCGTGTACGTGGACGTTGCCAACCTGCGCGATTGGATCGACGACAAGGTGGCCGGCGCTGGCTACGAGCCCAGGACCTACACGATATAGTGTGTTGGGATTGAAGTGTGCGCTGTGATTGGAGGGGGGGGGGGGGGGGGGGGGGGATATCTATTCGCGCCAAGTGTAAAGGTGTGAAATTAAAAATGGACAGTTTACTTATGAAAGCATTTTTATTACCTACCCAACACATTTAAAATGAGAACTGGAATGACTGTAGACAATATTTATGTCATACGCACCGCTTCGGGTATAGCAAGGCACTCTGTGAGCTGTGATGGGGGGGGAGGATATTTATCTACTACAGATAGTATGTCATCTTAAGCAGCTATCAGACTATACGATAATTACGGCCCAGCCCTTCTTTGATTATACTACTAAGGAACCTAACTGATTAAGGGCCCTAATTATTGTATAGTCGAATTGCTGCTTTATACAATATTGAAGTTAGAAAAGTTTGTTTGCTGGAACGAAGACATTTTGTAGGCATTTAGGATAGATAGTGTCCAAAAAATGTTATGTTGAAAATATAATAGACTAGCGGCCCGCCCCGGCTTCGCACGGGTAACAATTAGTTTAACAAAAAATTAAATAATTTAAAATTAACATACACACATATAAAACCTTCCGAATGTTTCGTCTGTGGTGAATAATTTTATGAATTTCTTAATCTTTTAATTAAATATCCTTGAAATTACGTTATGAAGATCGAAAGATCGCTGACCAGATAATGGTTTCGCTTTAATTACGGGACATTCGGGGTTACACGTAAAAGTGACAAATAAGTCTGGTCTCCCATAGCTTCAGACATAAAATCATCGCATCTTTGGTTTTTTAATGCAGATAATTCGGAGAACCTGTAAATGAATATGACGTTGCAGATTACGCGTTGACCGATATTTGATGGGCGAATGTCTTGATTTAAAGCATCTCTAAGATTAATGTTTCACCAGCCCTCAGTCTCTGGTTATTACGACATAATATGTAATTCAATCTTTCTGATATCTTTTTCCATCAGATCGACAATGTATTGAATAAAAAACCGGCCAAGTGCGAGTCGGACTCGCACACGAAGGGTTCCGTACCGACCTCACAGAAGACCGTGGTAAAATAGAAGTGCTATACTACATTTGCAACCCTACAGGTGTTACAAATGTCCATGGGCGGCGGTTATTACTTCACATCAGGTGAACCGCCAGATCGTGTGCCACTCTATCACATTAAAAAAAATCATGTTAATATCTTTATTCAATATAGAAGTATTACTCTTACATATTGTCAAAAACACTACTGCTGTCAACATTATCTATAAAACCGGCAAAAAAATCATGTCTGTTTTATGGGAGCCCCTCTTATTTATAATTTCTTTGTTTTTTAGTATTTATTGTTATAGCGGCAAGAAATGACAACGAAATACAACGTTTGTGAAAATTTCAACTCTAACTATCACGGTTCATGAGATACGGCCTGGTGACATATGGACAGACATACGGACATACAGACGGACAGCGGAGTCGTAGTAATAGGGTGCCTTTTTACCCTTTGGGTACGGAACCCTAATAAGTCCCAGTAATAATGTAAAGGATTAAAACAGGTAGATCTAACCATCAACCTAAATGCATAAAATTGCATGCATGTCACAGATTTGTTACACACGGTACCTTGCTGAGGAATAGTCAAATATTAACCGTCTTCTCCTATTACTACTATTAAGAGATATTTTAGTGGATCATACAATCGGTGTAACTCAGAGACCCTTTTAAGTTGGCCGTGTCTACCGTGTATATCTCTAGAGCCTTTTTAGGGTTCCATACCCAAAGGGTAAAACTATTACTAAGACTCCGCTGTCTGTTTGTCCCTCTGTCAACAGGCTGTATCTCATGAACCGTGATAGTTAAAGAGTTGAAATTTGATTTTTGAATTTAGGTTTTGTGGGTATTTGTTTCCCAAGGAGGCTTGACGTCAGGCAGGCGGCTGGTTGTAAAAATATAGTTGTGCCGATCCCACCTAGGTGGGATAGGGGCAGGAGGATAATGATAACTTGTATACTTGTCCCTCTATTTTAAAAGTTCACGCTAAACGAAATCATTTGAAAGAAGCTATTGCACTTTCGAATATTGGTTAAAAATGTCCAGATGGTGAATGATATTTGTCAAAAGATTTTTTAATGGCTGTGGCGGCTCCTCAATATTGGGGAGACTAACTTTTCCAGAAGCAAAGCACATACCATTTGGTTCATCAACCCATTTTTTGGCAGAACACTTAGAGCAGCTCTTATTCATGGCTCCGATTTGGACAAAAGACTGTTGAGCTTAATGCATTAAAGCTGATCTGTTACTGTGAGCTAAAATCGATTACGATCTCTAATCGTTGACGTTTGTTGTCTTTCCCTCTAATCTCCTACGGGTTGGGAACGCTCAGAACTCGACTCCCTAGTGTGAATTTGTATATTTACTTGACTCTCTCCGACTTTTAAGACTATTTTCAGTTTCCGGTAAAGATTCCTCATTACGACGTAGTTTTGATGCCCTCGCCTGGAAACTATTTCTAGAAAGATGAGATCTTTAAAATGATAAAAAAAATTAAACTGCCTTTGTATTTAATAATATGCTAACTATTGAACAGGAATTACCAGTATAAATGTGATTGAAAAATTATAAGAACTACTAAGTCAGTCACTAAACTGTTTGGATAGCTAAATTCCAATATACTAACATTTTTAAACTTGTGATATCTCTCGAATGGAAAGTCCGAATTTAATAATTTTAAAAGTTATATAAAGATATTGAAACAGTCTTAAGTATGAAGTAATTTATTTTTATAAGGATTAACACCAAGATACAAATAAAGAGCCTTTTCTAGCGGCGGCATTTCAATCAAAATTTTAAAATAAAATAACACTTATTGTGGCATAACCATAATAGTTAGACATATGCTGTCGCGACACTTTTTGTAAATAATGATGTGTTCTGCAAAGTCGTAGTACATTATTTTATTCTATCATCAATAGTTTTCGCAGCGCACGCGATGTAGAGAATATTTTTGGTAATTTTTGTACACTTTGGGTTACATTATTGAAGTTTTAGTAAGGATCCCTATTTTTTTTGAAAATATAATATAGCCTATATCAAGCAGGGATAATGTAGCTTTCCAACAATGAAAGAATTTTTCAAATCGGTTCAGTAGTTTCAGAGCCTATTCAATACATACAAAACAATCAAATCTTTCCTCTTTATAATATAGAAGATTGTACAAATGTAATAAAATATATTGACATTTATTTTTTAACTAGCAACTTGTAACACTATTTCATATAACGTACATACAATTTAATTATTATTACCCTTTTTGTGGACTACAACAAGTAGGTAAACTTTCTTTAATTTTATGAATTCTGCTGTAGCCACGATTGCAGTGACGTAATTATGTGATGGCGCCTAGTATTTTTTTTTTATCTGGTCTGCTAGTGTTCTTGTATAGTGCCTTCTCCGTCGCACGCAGTAAGAAAACAGAGTTGCGTTGCAGATGGCGTTCGACGAAGGCTGAATTGAACCTAAAACTCCCGAAGACAACATTCCACTGACTATACTATATTTCAGCTTGAAAATTGTAACGTACAATTAAAAATCCATTATTTTAAACATGTTTCTCATAAAATGTTACTTTTAATAAAATAGTATTTTGTACTTCTGCACGAAAGAATAAATGGAATTTTCAACAGGAACGTGTTTGTACTCGAACTTGCTCCAATATAAATGTAACACCTCAATATGTAATGAAACAAACTGTTTACAATATGCGTATTATTTGAGGAAGATATATTTAAATGAACATAGTCCAAACGCATGTTTTCTAATTGTGCGGGATAACTTAGTTTAATAGTGTCTGTATAAGTAATTTACTATTTAATTCATGTAACGTAAGTCGAAATAATTGCTTAAAACTTTGCTTAAAACTTGCTTAAAACTTGCTTATTTTAGATTGGCTATAAAAATGTCTGTATAATAAAATACTATAAGATTTTAATTGTATAACTGGTTTTATATGACTATTAACACATATGTTGTGAAATTAGTGCGATAAAATAATTAGGGAAAAAGTGTATTTTCATAGTGTCATCGTAATTGATAAAACAATTAATTTAATTATTTGTAATCTAGTCATAAGACCTAACGCACCAAGAGGGTGCCAAAGAAAAATGTAAGCTCTCTGATTGGATACCAATACGACAACCAATCAGAGAGCAGGAATTAATTCCCACAGGATCGCATAAATATAGCGGCGTTTCGGGGCATCATCGCAGTCGACGAGCATCAAGATCTACCAGTGGAACAAGCAACTAGAAGAAGTCAGCAAGAAAGAAGCCCTGCAGCCTGGAAGAGGAGGAGCCTGCAGCTATTAGAAGAACGTTTTATTGCATAAGAAAAAACTTGTACAAACGTCTGAAAATAAACAGTGTTCTTTCTGTCTTCACGACATTCTTGTTTCTTTACCAATCCAGCACACTGAAATGTGCATTGCGCACACTAATTTATAGCTAATTAAATCGCTTTGACGATTACAATTAGCAATTGAGACAAATTAATTTAAATTACAAAAATCTAAGAAATTCATGTCAGCGTGAGCATGGTGTTTTTGTCTTTTTTCCGATATACGCTCGTTCCTGTTACTCAAAAGTAATAATGACAAATACCTGTTAGGTACAAAATAACAGGCTGTTATTTCATACTATGTTGTAACAATTTGAGTAACTGTTATTATAGAGTAACATACTGTAACAGCATCATTATTTTAACCATTTTAGGGTTCCGTACCCAAAGGGTAAAACTGTCTGTCCGTCTGTTACCAGGCTGTACTTATGAACCGTGATAGTAGACAGTTGAAATTTTCACAGATGATCTATTTCTGTTGCCGCTATAACAACAAATACTGAAATAGATGATAAAAGAAGCACGAATGAGCAGGTCCGTCCGGGTAAGTACCACGACCTCACAGAAGACCGGCGTAAAGTGGAAGTGTTACAAATATAAGCGTTAAAATCTCAGTGTAATGCAACCATATTACCTTGTATCGAATTCCTAGTGTGTCAATGCTTAATATTTATGACCAGATTACAGCCAATAAGGCAGACTCAACACTTTGTTTCTCTGGTGAATGAGATAACTGTATATACCCCATGAGCATTAAAAGACGAGGGCCCATGCATTGGAAGTGGAACGTTATCAACGCCATCTATCGCAAGTTTCGAATTTCTTAGAGGCAAACAGTCAATGCGTAATAGCTTAAATTAACGCCATCTATCGCAATATTACAAATTCAAAGTTCCCTAAACTATCAATTATTCTTCAGTTTTAAAATGCCGATCACGACCTTAATTTAATATAAACAGACATATTTCTAACATAAGCATTACTCTAAGCATAAAGATTTTGAATTAGCGTGAATTATTGTGAGTTAAATCAAATCCTCATGAAAATGTATGTGCATATAGAATTTACAATGATGCAATAGTATTATGTAATGTTTTCCTTGCCATCCACTTGATATCAACGGGCTATGTGAGGTATTTCTCCGCGTGATAGAGTTAACATTGAAGACATCCGCAGTGGACATAGCTCCGAGCCGATGGGTAAGAGAGGTTCTCGGGAGCGGGTCTAGTATTGGCCACCGTAGTGTAGGACAACCCTGTACTAGATGGAGTGATGGTGCAAGTGTGCGGTAAGTCGATGAATGCAGGTTGCTCAGGATCGGGCTTCGTGCCGGTCTGTGGGTTAGACCTATGTTCAGCAGTGGACTCAAACATGCTGAAAGACGATGATGATGAACATTTGAAAAAATATACGTAATACAGTTCGAACACACTCCTTATCTCACACTCTACCCACTACAATAACATGAATTTCCATTCAAAGATCTGTATTTAACTAAACGAGTTTGTAAATATTATATAAAATAAAATTGTAAAACAAACAAATAACTACCATCGAGACTTTCTAATCTCTATCAAAAGCTGATTAACGAGAATATTTTATAATGTTTTTGCTAAATCTTTAGGTATTTGATAACAATAAAACACTTCGAACTATTAATATCTTGGAACATCGATGACCTGTCACCTATAAATGACAGGAAAACCCAATTATGCGTCACGAGAAACTTTATCACCAACCCGCAATAGACCCGCGCAATTACGAGTACACTCCGCATATAGTTCGTTTAATGAGTTGAACCAAAGATTGTAATTTATAAAACTGTTCTTTGGTTCTTTGTGCAAAATGTTTAGAGAATTTGAAAGTCGAATGATAAGATGTTAATTTTGGGTAAAGAAAAGGTAATTTATTATTTCTAAGCAAATACGCACGATGAGTACTTTCTTCTAATAGAGATAAAATAAAGTGGCTCCGACGGTCAAAAGTCTCTTGTTACAAAAAGTTCTTAGTTTCACATTAAACCCTTTGTTTCTTTAATTCTTGCAAGTTATGTTTGACCCATTTCCCATTATCCGGTTGAGCACATTTGGCGTACTCTTTTGGTTATCGTGACAATGCAACATTACATAAACGCCGAAACTTTAATACCATATGTCGGCCACCGCAACATAACTATTAATGGAATAAAATATACTTTATTGCACAAAAGGAAAATACAGGAAACATAGTGTACATATAGACAGTCTTATTGGTAAGAAATAAAATATGTTTTCATTTTTCCTCTTTCATTTGGACGATTTATGTTTTCAACTTTAATGCGAATAACGACATGAAAAGATTTGATGGGCGAAATACAGTAAGAAAATAGACGTTATTCTAAATCCAATATGGCGGCCTCCGCAAATGGACGATTTATAATTTTCAGGTTAAATCCCTTCAATAATATAACTTGCCTAAGTAAAATTATTTTTTTAAAGTAGTAAAATTTTCTTGGTTTCTTTTAATATTATGCTTGTTTATTCCTTCTCTTGTTATAACAAAATGTAGGTCTCTCGACTATTTTAAAACCCTGACCAAATGACAAATTTATTAGTCGTTTACTGTTGCCTGTTCTTATGGCAAACACGACTTACCTACAGTTTGTGATACGTTTTGAAACATCGCTGTACATATTTTCTAAAAATATATGTATTTAATTTTCATATTGTTTGTAAACATGCCAAAATAGACACGAGTATAATGATATGTCTTTTATGATAGGTACCTTATACCTACATTCTGTAGGAATAACATAGTTCTGCATATTCTTCAATATTCAGAACTAACGCCCGGTTTCTGAAACACTGCATCGTAGATGTCAACTAATCAGCTGTCAAATGGGTTTTCTTCATTTTAGTTGCCAAAAGGATGGTTAAACTTTCTGAATTGACCAGAATGATCTTCTTAATGATCAATTCAAAGAGTTTAACCATCATTTTGGCAACTCAAATAACATTTTAAAAGTCATTTGACAGCTGATTAGTTAACATCTACGATGATCAGTGTTTCAGAAACCGGTTGTAAGAGTTACTACCTGCTCTTAGTTCTGAATATTAAAATCTACCTACGTGACTCTAAATACGACCTATGTTCACTCGCGGTTAAACTTGCACGTCGTCAGCATGGCACGCCTTACAGACGCCTTACCTGGCACCAGAGGAAAAGCAAAAAAATAATTAAATGAATATAAAACGTAAACCTCAACAAATTTGTTTCTGCCACCTATCGTGGACGCTACATCAATAATGACGTTATTGGAAGAGGCCTGAGAAACGAACCCTTTTTTCTCCGTCTCGCTCGTCGCATGTTTGACAGTCCCGAGAACGGGCAACACCCACACAAAGGTTTCGCCCCTTTGTAGTTGCGTCCACCTGAATGGGTGTACTCCCACGAGCCTATCCAGTCTGAGATTAAGGGACAATGATAGGGTGACGAGACCGATACACAGCGTGTCGTTACCATCGCGACAATAAATGAACACACGTCTAACGCTACTTGCCAATAATCATAAAAAATATTAACGTTAAACAAAATCCATAATTAAAAAAAAAATTTATCAAACAAACTAATTAAGTAAAAAAGAAACAAAATTTGTAACATCCTATACAACTCGCGCCACAGCGTCGTATTACAAGCCTCTCCTTCTAACAGTATGTTTTGTCTCTTTTAAATTCATTCAACCCATTCATATGCTTTGTGACCTTTACAAATGAACTTTACGTTACGCTTTTATAGGTAAGGGTGTTCTAAAATTCTTTGTTTTGGAAAATTTAATATTTTTTATTCTCTGTAAATATTGATGTTTAAAGAATTTAAATGTTTAATACAACTTTAAAAAATTATCCCCTATATGTGTGTTCATTTATTGTCGCGATGGTAACGACACGCTGTATATGACACTCATTATACAGCCATCGTTATTGGGATAAATTTATTGTGGTGAAAACTTCTTTAGACGCGTTGAGCACTTTTTAAATGAAAAAATATCATGGAAATCGCGTCGTCGTCACCCAACGCTTTACATGACCTATATGTGTAATGTGTGTAATGTTCACCCAAAAAGTACACTTATACTTTTTGGGTGAACGAAAAGCGTGAAACTCGTGTTGACGTCATCGAACGCTTCCCTTGAGCTATTTTTAAAAAAGGAATACTTACTTACGCAAAAATATATTTGTGGTTATGGATATGATATAAATATTGTTATTATCGTTCGGAGTGCCTATAAAATATGTAGAATTAAATATTATACAGCTTTATTTTTTATATTGTTTTATGTTTTCCATTCTGTCGGCAGTCCCCACGAGACTGCCTATGACTGGTATAAGTTCGACGTATTAAGTATTTACGAAAGTATTCCACCAACGGATGTGTATTATCATCGGCAAATGTTTAGTTCAATCGATGTTTAGTGTATAGGGTTTTGATTTCCCAATACCCGTACATGCGCCCGCCCTAGCCCTTCAGTTTACTATTTTGTATAAAATGTTTCAGGACAAAAGCAAGTATGTCTATGTTTATATTTGGTTCTAATGTCGTAAGTTTTTCACCGTTTACCGCATCAACGTCAAGTCAAGCAGTAAGTATTGCGAGTAGTAAAGATACAGCAGATATTATTTGTCCCACAGCTGGGCAAAGTCCTCTGTATGGAGGGTATTAGGGCATAGTCCACCAGGCGACCCCAATGCGGATTGGCGGACTTCACGGGTCTTCAATATTTCTTTATTATTTCGAAAATATGCACGTTTCATTATGTGTAAGTGCACGTGATAAGGCACTTAAAATTAACAAGTACAATCGTGCCGGCGCCGGGGATCGTACTCAGGTTGCCCGAGTATGTTGAATTAAAAACGATCGCCCATTACGAGACATTGAGCTATCACGGCATGGAATTGCAATTGGAGTGACATGAAAATCTTATGAGTCTGCCTAGTTTAGGTGATCATTCACGCTCTACAGGATAAAACCCAAAGAAAAGATTGACTCGCATACGATTAATGTGATTTAAGTTTGTAGACAGTTAATATCTTTTAGCCACTCAACTGATTCTGCTGTTGTGCGAATGAGCAGGCTGGTTTGAGGAAGCATGAATAGCAAGAGACAATTGTTATGCTAAAGTATCGTTTTTTGGTATGTGAAGGACCTCAGCAAACAGGGGAAGCCCCGGCTCGCTTGCCCAACTCATCGCAAAAATTGAAATGGAGACCGAAAACCATTCAAAGATGACATACATAACTTTTTTTACTAGTGTTAAAAGAGTTTTCGTATTCAGTAAAATACATCAAATTTTATTTATTGTATTTTGAAGTTATACTTCTGTAGGCGCATTATGAAAAAATGATGAGAGTGAAATTTTAATATGCGCGCGCATCACTGTAACACAAAAGTAACACCTTAGAAGCTGCCCGCTAAACCGCTTATTTTTTTTATAAATGGCAGCATATTCTCAATCACTTTCGCCCGTTACAGTTCTCAATAAAGAATGTAGATGGCGTTTTCATAATTTTATTATTTTTATTACTTATACCCTTTTTCAGTCTTTTTATTATTTTATTGTAATTAATTATTTGCATGCAATTAAAAACTTCTCACGCGCGTACATAAGTACCCGCACCCATTTTTTTTTATATTGAAGGCTAGTTTATGGAAGAGAATTAGAATTTTGTTGATAGTTTCGATTTTTTTTAATGGATAAGGAGGCAGACTAGCACGTGGGCCACCTGGTGGTAAGTGTTCAACGCCGCCCATGGACACCAGAGACACTCGCAACACCAGAGGACTCACAAATGCGTGGCCGGCCTTTGAAGAAGATGAAGGCTCTCTTCATGAAGGCCAATCAGTTAGCAACTTGTTTGTGCGTGGCAGAAAAAAGAAAAAACAACGCACAGTCAACGAGTGCAAACCAATTAGTGGTAGCGATGATACTTGGCAATTTCACAAATTAACACAGAACTCCTCAGAGCAATCCCCATGATTGATTAGCGAAAAAACTCAAATAAATGAAACATCTCTTGCAAAGTCAAAGAGGCAAGACAATTGGAAAGGACTTTGTTGACGACGATTGGAGCTGCCTTACGATGGACGCAGTCAAATGGAAAGAGCTGATATTGTGGCCGAATTTGTGCTCCGTAAAGCTGCAGGCGATGGGACGGCAGGTAATACTGCCTCACTATATCAATTTATATATCACACATTGGCGTCGTCGAGATATTCCGAAATGGTATAATATGTTTTAATCATTAGTTGATTTTTAATTTTACATTTAAATTGTTCAAGCAGCAGACTTAATATCGACTGTGGGAATATACCTAGAAAACCAAGAATTTTAGAAGCCAATTTGGCTTTATCTTCCAAGTGACCGTGAAATAGAACGCCGCTTGATATCAACACGATGAATTCCAATCGAGTCAGTGGTAAGAACGGTCCCAAAACAAACAATTTTAGAACACCCTTACGTATAAAACTCTAAAGTAGAGTTCATTTATAAAGGTCACAAATAAAAGTCACAAATTGAACGAGTTAAAAAGAGATAAAACATACTGTTAGAAGGAGATATTTGTAATGCGACTCTGTGGCAACGAACGAAAAAGTGTCTGAACGTATGAATCTGTCAGTTGTAGTTGTATAGGATGTTACAAATTAAGTTTCTTTCTTATTTAATTAGTTTGTAATAATTTCTTGTAGTTACGCGATTACACATTATAAATGAAACTAATTTTACGGAATTTATCGCGTTTATTTTTAATTTTAATTCCTACTACTTAAACATTGCCTAACATCCGGCTATTTGCTTTGGAAGGAGGAATTTTACATTGAGATAGATGGTGTAGCAATGGGCTGCCCAGTATCTCCCATTGTCGCTGACATATTTATGGAAGACTTTGAGGAGAAGGCCCTTCGCACAGCTCCCATTTATCCAAGGTTTTATAAGAGGTATGTAGAAGACACCTTCACCATTTTACCAACAAGTAAAGTTAATGCATTTCTAAATCACCTTAACTCAGTAAATTCCAAAATACAATTCACTATGGAATTAGAGCATATAACTCTTTAGCTTTCTTAGATGTTTTGGTCATCCGAAATCCAAATAACACTGTAAGTCACACTGTGTATAGGAAGGCAACCCATACAAATAGATACCTAAACGGTGATTCTCACCACCATCCATCCCAGTTAGCTACCGTGGGTAAATCTTTGTTTCAGAGAGCACAAGGGATCTGTGACAAACAACACCTGGCCGCTGAGCTTCAACATGTCAAGCAAGTTCTGCATGACAACAAGCTTCGAGCACCGCGCCTACGTCACAGTGACCGAGTGAAACCAGCCACAGTGGAGCGAGTACCTGCTGTTCTACCATACATCAGAGGAGTCACCGACAAGATTGGCTATATCTTAAAACAGGCTTCAATTAATACATTCTACAAGCCGCTGAAGAAGATTAGTCAGTTTTTACCATCTGTCAAGTGTAATATCCCTCTGCAAGATCCAGGAGTCTACAAACTTGACTGTGAATGTGGGCTCTCTTACATAGGACAAACAAAAAGAGCAATAAAAACCCGCGTGAAAGAACATATAGCTGACATAAAACACAATAGATTGAACAAGTCTGCAGTTTGTGAGCACATTTTAAATAGGCCCAACCACTACATCAGGTTTGACAAACCACAGATCCTTGCAAAAGAACACCGATTCCTCCCAAGGATGATTCGCGAGGCTATTGAAATTAAAAAACACCCTAATTTCAATAGAGAAGAAGGTTGGGTACTACCATCAGCTTGGGATCCTGTCATCAATAAAATTAAATCTAGGCCCAAACGAACCACTACTGCAAGACAAGATACAATTAGCTCCCTCTGCATAGATCGGACACAAAATTAATAATTCAAAAACTGACGGTAGCCCGGGTTAACTATGACAATCAGACGTCTAACACCTCAGTCTGTCCCGTGACCATGAACGCTGTAAAGGGTTCGAAACGTCGGGAATTAAAATTAAAAATAAACGCGATAAATTCCGTAAAATTAGTTTCATTTATAATTAGTTTGTTTGAAATCTTTTTTTTAATTATGGATTTTTTTAATGATTATATTTTTTATGATTATTGGCAAGCAGCGTTAGACGCGTGTTCATTTATTGCCGCGGTTGTAACGACACGCTGTATAGCTAGCGACCCGCCCCGGCTTCGCACGGGTGCAATGCTGATACAAAATATACTCTACAATGTTTCTCTTCTATATTATGCATGTATTATGCACATAAAAATTCCCCTGAATCACTCTATGTAGTAAAAAAAAACGCATCAAGATCCGTTGCGCAGTTTTAAAGATCTAAGCATACATAGAGACAGCGGGACGACCTTATTTTATACTATGTAGTGATATATATAATTTTATTTATTATGTATAAATAGTATATCATAATATAAGAAAAACAATATGTATGTACTTATATATGTACGTAAAAGTTATACTTTTTTAGCGTAACAAAAGAAAAATAGCTAAAAATTTTATCCCCTGTGCCGCCTCTACTCTTGATAATGATTTAATTAAGTAACTTGGAATTATATGTAGGTGTCAACAGATTGTATTTTTAATTTCATTATCAATAATTTAAATATCATTTTGTAATAGACATAATGTTTATAAATTATTATTCATTTGATTGATAAGAATTTCAAAGTCTTTTCTGTCATTTGTGAGACATTCGAAGTTGTGAGTACATATAAAAGGGAGAGAAGGAAAGTAGGTACACGTACAGTTTCTCAGTTGTTTCTCGACCAGCAAGGTTTTAACGTGTAAGGTACGATATATTTCTGAGTATTACTTACGCTGTTTATAACCTTGTTATGTTAGAGTAGGGAACAGCAAAATTAATTGCGGTAGTGAATCTACAAATGATTGCTCTGTATTGTATTATATAAGTTTACTTGCATATTTCATGCAGTTGCTCAGTTACTCCTCGACCACCAAGGTGATAAAGTCTAAGGTATATTTCTGAGATCTGAGTGATTAATTACTCTGTTTATAAACTAATATTAATATGTTAGTTAATGTAAAAGTTATTGCTGTATATTTGATAAAATAACAAATTAAAAATGTATTCTTATAAAAATATATACCCAATTGTACGTTTTTAAGTTATTGTTAAGTTGATCGATAAGAATTTCAAAAGTAATTTGATGTTTTGGAGAGAAGCAAAGAACTAGCTCACCTAGTTGGTACTCGAGCTCGTTGCTCCTCGATCGGCAAGGTGTTAACTTCTAAGGTACGATATATTTGTGAATGTTAATTACGCTGTTTACAACATAATGTTTTTATAGTAGTTAATCTACAAATTATTGCTATATGTTAGTAATTGTATTACCATAATTAAAAAAAGGGAAAAAATAAAGAACGCAGAGTTTCTTGCCGGTTAGTTTGGACCGGTGGTTGCTTTTGACGTTATATAAAAGCTTAAAATATTTTTTTTTTATTACATTTAACACCTTAAATGTTAGGTATTTAACCTTTTATTGATAAAATAAGTAGATATCTTTTTAATTATAAGACCAAAGCCGAATGAAGTATAGCTTCATAAAGGTTTTTAACATTTTCAATGGAAATGTCTACCAGCGACCTCGCGCGAGCTGATTGAAAATTTTACGTGCGCTCGGCGATCGTGTGAGTCTGAGAACCGGTTCGATTTAGTTCGCTAGTTCGCTAGTACGGACCGTGGCGGCGCAACATTACTCGCGTGGCGGGAACGCCATTGTCTGTCATTGGTCTGTCAGTAGCGAAGTGTGCGTCGAAATGTACATAGTGGCGCTTTATAACAAATTATAGTAGTGATTATGTCATGCTATATTTAGCGTAAAAGCTAATTAAGATTTTTTAACGGTGCTGGATTGAAAACAGTTAGTTTTGCGTTTATGACAGCGGCGGCTTTGCGAAAACCAACTGACAGTACATAAAGGTAAAGTATATATTTGTTTTTATTTCCTATCGATACAACACTAAACAAGTGGTTTTTCGTGTAACAGGATAAATGTGTAAAAATACTCGACTTTCCGGGTAAGTGTAAGATTTTTGTGTATTGACTTGATTGCGTTTAATACGCACGCTAAACTTTCTTTATCTAACTAATAACATAAAACTTTTGAAAGTGTGCGCTGCCATCGAAAGTAAAAAAAAAAAAACACGCTGAAAAGTATTTGTTTGGAATTTTAGCAAAATTTTAAACTTTCAATTACATACTGTGTTTGAAGTGATTATTTCATTTTATATGTTACATATTATGTATAGGAATAGTATACAAATATATAGGAATATTGTAAAATTAATAAATAACGACTCGGTGGCGCGGTTGCTAAGTTACTCGCTTTGGCGTTGGGGTCGTGGGTTCGATTCCCACGCGGGATAAGTATTTGTGTGACCCACAGATAATTGTGCCGGATCTGGGTGTTTATTTCCCAAGGGTTGACGTCAGGAAGGTGAGCGTTCGTAAAAACATGGGCAAACCCGCTTACAACATGATTCACATGTTTGTCGACTCCACCTAAGTGGGATAAGGACGAAGATGAGTGTAAAATTAGTAAAATTAATCATAAGTCCAGAGAAAGCACCAAAAATTAATATAATTTACCTTTTCTTTTATTCCATTTACAACATATTTTAGGACAAATTTTTACACAACGTTCTCTAGTTCCAAACTAACCAATGCTTGTACTATGGGTACTAGATAAACATAGTTAAAACATACTTTCCTTCTTTTATAATTTTTAAAGTTTTATATAGTGCTAATCTCTGCACTTAAGATTGGACATTAAAACATGTAGAAAAAGTACGAAAACATTGTCGCCGCTGTGGGAATCGAACCCACGTCTTCGGCATTCGCGGCCTGACGCTCTAGCCACTGAGCTAAACGGCTGATAGCCACAGCGACGAAAATATTAACGCCTTCAATCTACATTGTTATTTAGCATTTGAAGCAATGCTTGGTGCATCTATTGTTTACATCCTTTCCAGCATACAAACAATTTCGAATATCGTTTTACAACAACAGCGGCGACAATCTTTTCGTACTTTTTCTACATGTTCTAATACTTTTCTTTTGTAAATAAATACATATTATAAATATATAAATACCCAGACACTGGAAAAACACTATGTTTATCACACAATACTTATCCACTAGTGGGAATCGAACCCGCACCCTTTGGCGCAGGAGGCGGGCCCGTTTATGATTTTGTTTCTATAAAATTGTTAAGCGCGAGCTATCCCCAAAATATCACATATGATCATATCATAATAAGAACATCATTATTATTATTTTTTTTGTGAAAAATTGGCACGCCTGCGGGTCATCTGGTGTTAAGTAGCTACCGCGGTTGCAGATGCGTTCAAACCAATGATGTTATATACAAATACTAGGTAGATATCACATCAGCGCACCGAAACTGGGGCCCTCAAATGACACCAATTGGTGTAATTAGATTGCAATTCTATAGACTGCTATCTCTTTCCGTATCATACGTTCTGCGTCATCTGTCACATTCACTTATACAGCGTGTCGTTACCATCGCGACAATAAATGAACGCACGTCTAACGCTACTTGCCAATAATAATAAAAAAATATTAACGTTAAACAAAATCCATAATTAAAAAAAAAAATATTTTTCAAACAAACTAATTAAGTAAAAAAGAAACAAAATTTGTAACATCCTATACAACTCCCGCCACAGAGTCGCATTACAAGCCTCTCCTTCTAACAGTATGTTTTGTCTCTTTTAAATTCATTCAACCCATTCATATGCTTTGTGACCTTTACAAATGAACTTTACGTTACAGTTTTATACGTAAGGCTGTTCTAAAATTGTTTGTTTTGGAAAATTTAATAACTCGGTAAATATTGATGTTTAAAGAATGTAAATGTTTAATACAATTTTAAAAAGTTATCCTCTATATGTGTGTTCATTTATTGTCGCGGTGGTAATGACACGCTGTATATATGTCATATGATGTAAAGCGGAACAATTTTAAGCGCCGCGGACATGCTTCGTCTACATTATTAAACACCATTATTGCCAACCGTTAAAAAAGTGGCGGCAATAAACGGAGATACCACATGCACAGGTGTAAATAATAAACATGAGAAATTTCATATTCGTAAGTCTTACCGGATTCGATCCCGTGACCTATAGATAGCGAATAATGTCGTAATCGTAAAATTAGGAAAATAAATTTGTGATTTTGAAACCTTCATTGCTCACATTAGACATGTGAAATAACACTTTTAATTTATTGTATTATAACGTGTTTGAGTTATCTGATTTTTTTTTATGAAGTACTTTCATTTTACTGTAACTTGTAGATTTTTACTCCTCCGCGATCAGTTCTACGAGCGATGTGGCCTGCCCACTGCCACTTCAACTTGCATATCCGGATATGATAACACTCTGGAAATTAATTGATCGACTCTTTCAATTGGAATTTAATATAATGCACACATGTTTGTTATTTTTTGTCAAATTATATTTAAAAAAATTGTCGCGTTGAGTTTATTTCGCCTTCTTCTCAGATCTTCTGTAGCTTCTTTTCAAAACCGTTAGTAGTGTTTTCGACAATCAGTAAGTAAGTGAAATACTAAAACTAATAAAGATATTTACATCTTCTTTTGAAATTTAATGTCATGGAAACCTTCGATCGTTTTGTTAACGTCGTGTAGAAAATTAGAAATATACTTTACTAGCTGTTGCCCGCGACTTCGTCTGCGTAGAAAAGGCTGAAGGCGTAACATTCAGACACGAAGACAGATTGTTGACGCGCTAAGCGCCTTACAAAATTATACCATACACATTCTCGTCATTACACGGTTATAATATACCGAGAACAAGAAGTTTTAATTTTCTCCTTAATTCAAAAGCATTCACAGATATACATAAAAATATGTTTATAAATTATAACCTATGTGTTATTCTGATGTATAAGCTATATTATTGTAAAGTTTCATTAAAATCCATTCAGTAGTATTTGCGTGAAAGAGTAACAAACATCCAGCCATACATACAAACTTTCGCATTTATAATATTAGTAAGGACTAGCGGACCGGGCAGGCGTTGTCTTGTACACTGGACTTAAATCTTAACCTTAAAAAAAGTACTACCGATAACTTAAAAAAACATTATATACAGCGTGTCGTTACCATCGCGACAATAAATGAACACACATATAGGGGATAACTTTTTAAAGTTGTATTAAACATTTAAATTCTTCAAACATCAATATTTACACAGTTATAAAATTTTCCAAAACAAAGAATTTTAGAACGCCTTACCTATAAAAGCGTAACGTAAAGTTCATTTGTAAAGGTCACAAAGCATATATATATATATATATATATATATATATATATATATATATATATATATATATATATATATATATAAAGATGTTATCATTTACACGATAGATGGCGCAATAATTTTACTGCAGTGTTAAAGTTTAATCCCCACGAAGATCAATCACAAATATTTGAAGTGTCGCGATTAATACTATGTTTGCACATTCTTGCGAAAGCGGTAAGTGTAGTGACAATAATTATGACCCAATATTTCACGCGGATAGGGTGACCGTTCAGTAATTAGAAGTCTTGACAGGTAAAAAGACACTAAAGAACATAAATGTAATAAATAAGTATACTAATGTTTCATTATAGATTTCATATCATTTACTTAAAAAAGGTTATTTTATTTAAGTTTTCTTTTTTTTTTATTAAAAAAACATTACCCTTACTTTAGGATAACATTATCCTGTGTTTTAAGGACATTTTACAAACATAAATTTCACGCGGACTAACACCTAGATGCGAAACAACTATCTGTGGGCCACACAAATAGTTGTCTCGTGTGGGAATCGAACCCACGACCCCCGACGCCGAAGCCAATGGCAACTGCGCCACGGAGTCATCAACTACTTGTCTTGTCTACTTTTTACCCCACTGATATAATATTGATATATATATTGATATTTTTGGGCATACAAAAAATTTTGAGACATTTATGTTCACAAAAGTATTCTTTAACATAGACCAAACATACATTGATCAGGCTTTTCAACAAAAATTTATTAACACAATCAAAATGAAGACCAGAAGAGACAAGAAGAAAGTATTTTTCAATTTGTTCGCAATTTTTTTATATTATTTATTATAATTTTTTATAGTATGTACCATCAATTTACTTGTTTTTTTCTTATATAACTTGCTGTCGTCGCATACTTGGAATGTCAACTGAATGTTATAATATTGCCTTTGTATTATTATTTAAATACGTTGTCATTCTGCTTTGTGATGCTACAAATAAATAAATAAATATATATCTGCACTAATTTGAAAACACTGACGATTTTAACGGGAAGGTTACGCGGGAATTACTTTAAAAATGTGGCGAATGGACCTATTGAATGGCGAATGACGTATACATGGCTGCTATTTTAATACTCAGGTAGACAAAAACACACATAGATCAAAAGGAAATCCCTGGATCGCATTCTAAATTTAGTAACACTTGGATACGAATTGGTAATACCCTATTTGCGCGTCTATCGAATCTGGCTTGTTTTTAATTTTATCAGACTTACCTGAAAGAAAATTTTCAGAAATATCTCAGTGGACTCGAAAATATTACGTCAGAAAAATTTTTCGCGTCAACATGGTTTAACTAAAATTGTGTATTTTCACTTTACAGATGCTCAGAAATTTGTTGGTTCTGACGCTGCTGGGGTTATGCTGTGGACAGACCGATGGTATGCATTATTTTTTTATGTGGAGAAAGTGGCAAACGAGCTGGCGGTTCACCCGATGTAAGGTGATAACCACCGCCCATGGACATTTGCAACACCCGTAAACGGACGGTTGCAAATGCATCGCCACCTTTAAATAAAGTGGGCCCTGGCTACCTCACTCACCAGATGAAACGCAGAAATGTACTTCTACAATACGCCGGTCTTCTGTGAGGTCGTGGTACTTACCCGGACCGACCTGCCCATTCGTGCAACAGTGAACACTGTTGCGTGGCCCTACCACCTAAATTCCTTATAGTTATTTAAGCAAATAATACACATCCCTAAATCTAAGATCAAGGAGTGTAAAATATTGACCGGGAATGTGGACAATATACATATACAATATTACAAACAATATGAGCGGTAAAGTCCCACGTGAAGGAAAATATAGATGACATAAAACGTCATGGAACTCGCGTCATTATCAACGTAGCTTTCCATGAGCTATTTTTAAACATGTATATGCAAAAATGTATTTGTGTGGATATTATATAAATACTGTTATTATCGTTCGGAGTGCCTATAAAATATGTACCTAGAATTTAATATTATACATGAGACTGCCTATTATTTTTGAATCTCACATACGAGTATTATTTATTCGTGTGAAAGGTGTAATGTGGAGAACGTTCGACCTTCGTCGTTCATTGACTGTTGACACATCCCTCCGGATAATGAAGTGAAGTTCACTATATTTCCGCAGATTTAACGGAGCAGCAGAAACAAGAGGAGTTGACGCAACTGCTGCAGGAGATTTTCGGCAACCCGTCATCCACTCCCGCACCTACTGAAGCCATTCCTGGTCAGTTATTTCATCATCATCATCATTTCAGCCTGTCTGAGTCCGCTGCTGAACATAGGCCTCCCCTACAGACTGCCAAGAAGCACGATCCTGAGCCGCCTGCGTTCATCGACTTCCCGCACACTTGCACAGGTCATCACTCCATCCTTACGCCTAATAAATTATGACTCATTTTTGTTCTGTTCCGTTTGTCCAATGTGTTGCACCGAATTTCTCGAAGTTCTTATGAGATATGCGTGGCACTTTATGGCAGAAACTGATAATTACGAGGGTTGATCCGAAAGTAATGATAGTGAATGTAAATCAAGGATATTTTGCTTGATAAGTTAATAAGTTATACCCATCTTTTTATAAACCTCGGAAACCCTTAGAAAAAAAAATGTGTGCGTGTAGTAGCGTACACTCGTAAGAAGTGAAACTTTTTTATGACATTATTTTTCAAAAAATAATTTACTATATGCAACTTTACAGAAATTGGTTAAATAAAGTTAAATTAGATAAAGTTTAATAAAAGGCTTTTATCATAGACATAAATACAAATTCTACAATTATTTCATTTTAGCTTTGTATAATATTTAGTTTCTTATTTGTAATACATAGGTGGCGTTAGTAATAAATTAAAACACACTATGGTTTGACCGTTGTAATTAGTATCAGGGTCCGCAAAAATTGTTGATTAAAAAACTTGCAACGTGAACCTTGTTTATTTCAATTAATCTCACGGACCCAAAATACAACCGCTTTGAATTTGTACATGGTCCTTCGTTGCCGAATAGTCAGCCAGTGAGTAGAAGGCAGACATTCGACTCGCGCGCGAGTGTTTGTGAGTGAAGTTTTTTTGGAAAACCGAACTTGCGGACGTTGGATCGACGTCGCAACCGCAAGTTCCAGGAGCCGATGTTATTATATATTTGTGTTATTAATGGCTTATGGTAACTGAAATACGAAATATATTGTTTACATTTTTGAATTAGAATTAAAATAAACCCTTTGATTTTGCTGATCACTTTAATATAACATATATATATATTGTTATGAACACACAAAGGAACTAACGCCATCTAGCGTCAACTATTAAAACCACAACAACAAGATGGCGCGTAACGCAAAAATGTTACACTAAATTTTTTTCCAACCCCGATAAAGAAGTTTCACTTCAAAAAGTATTTGTCTTGACCCTCTCAAGTAGCGTCCACAGGGGCCATCAATTGGCTACCATCTTCAAATGTCTCGCCTCGATGGTGTTCCTTGAACCTAAGAAAGTGGTAGAAATCACTGGGAGCTAGATCTCGCGAACCGGGCGGGTGTTAAAGCAATTTAAATCCTTTTTCTTGAATTGTAGCCAATACAACTGTAGCCGTATATTGTGTATTTGTGCCCGTTAGTGTCTTTGAGCCAAGTACGCGTTTACAAAATTGGTTTTTTAAAACATGAACTTTTAAGTTAGCAGAAATAAAAAATAAAAAGAAAATAATGGCCTAGAAAGCGCATACACACGTTACCGAACTAACAAATAACGGTTCCTGCTATCTAATATAGGTGTGTTGTCAACGGCTAATTGTGACCATTTCATAGCGCGGTGCTTCATTTATCGGCTGCCACGCTTTAGGGAGTTAACTGATGGGCCCCTAATCCCTCCAGTTGGAGGCTATTGGCACCAAGAAAATAACCGATTAGCATTACTCGTGGATCACCCCCCAGTACACGTGTCACTTAATGACCAAACGTTTAATGACTGGCACATGTTTGACAATTAATTACTTACCAACTAAAATAATTATAAATTATGAGTCATGTGTTCTTTTTTTCTAGATAAATCGTCGAAATGTTTTTGGGTCTTCGGACCTGGAGTTGAAAAAAAAATCCCATTTAAAGTAGCAGTAGTATACACATATTAAACGTTGAGACAAAACTATGTTTCTTAAATTTTCCTTCCTTATGTTTGACAAATATTCGAGTTCACGTGAGTTTACGTATTTATTTAAAGCAGTCACTAATTCTATTAGTAAATGGTTACTTTAATATTTTAATTCTGCTATTTAATAACTCTTGGCTCTCAAGACTCGCATATTCTTAACGATCTTCGTATAGTTTGCCGTTTTGCTTTAGCATGACCTAGGATATAAATAAATAAATCACCCAACGTAATCTAGTCCCAAAGTAAGCAAAGCTTGTGCTATGGGTACTAGATAACTGATAAACATAGTTAAACGTACTTTTCTTTTGTAAATAAATACACATTATATATTTATATTTAAACACCCAGACACTGGAAAAACAATATGTCCATCACACAATATTTGTTCAGTAGTGGGGATCAAAGCCACAACCTCTAGCGCTAAAGACTGGGTCAGTATCAATTATTACGCCATGGGGTCACGATATGAGTTCTTGGCTCAAATCTACGAGATTCAAATCTGCGGCGAACCTTTCGAGTTTGATCCCCACCAAGGAAATTGTGTAAAGAAAACGATGATTTTATAGTATCTGGGTAAACACCCAGACTATAAATAATAAAAACATATTATAGACACATAACCATGTATCTACAATATGTATTTATTTAGAAAAGTAATTTTATAAAGTACCTTATATGGGATGTGACGAGATTTGCCTTGTCCGAGACTGGATAGTATTAGCAGCCCCGGATCTAGCCCCGGGCGGCAAGTTCAGAGGGCGGCAAATTCACATTTTACAGACGGATGGACAACTCATAATTTACTCAACTTTTCCCAAACAACTCGACCGATCGACCCAAAACGCGGAGTGAGACGTTCTGTACGAAGATTATTATTCGCGAGGCGCTGTCTATCTCTTGCAACAGATCTATGCGCATGATTTGCAGGATGCTTTTTCTAATATTAGGTCCTTACATTTATGAAATTAGCGTCTTGTCATACTGACCACTTTGATCTGAAATATCTCCTCTTTGGTTAAGACTTCCAAATTCAAATTTATATATTCATTCCATATCGCACA
This sequence comes from Iphiclides podalirius, assembly GCA_933534255.1. Lineage (NCBI taxonomy): Eukaryota > Metazoa > Arthropoda > Insecta > Lepidoptera > Papilionidae > Iphiclides > Iphiclides podalirius. The sequence continues at coordinate 3,687,050 of OW152841.1, read as the reverse complement.
ATGGAAAACATGAAATATCGGTACATTTACGAGTACGAGTTCTACCAGTGCACCAGAAACAGCTCTAAGGATTAATGATATGTAAGGCGCTGGTGTCGCAAAAGAAAGCACGGTAAAAATGAAGAATTAAAGGCTATTGTGGAAGCTATTGCAGAAGCACTTCAGAGATAGCTGCAGGCTTCGGGGTAAGTGATAAAACTGTATTAATTCACTTGAAGCAAATCGGGAAGGTAAAATAACTTGAACGATGGGTACCTCATGAATTGAGTGAATCGAACTTGCAAACACGTATCTACTGCTGTGTTACTTTGCTCAACCGACACAATAATGAAGGGATTTCAAATCGAATCATTACTTGAGACGAAAAGTGGATACTGTACGCTAATCGGAAGCGCTTGTTACAATGGCTGAATCCTGGAGACCCAGTCCAATCGAAAGCCAGCTAAACGTAAATTGACTCAAAGAAGTTACTCGTGATTGTTTGGTGGGCTAGGGCCGGTTTCGTTCCCTACAGCTTCCTAAAATCTGGCCAAACGATTACAGTAGATATCTATTGTCAGCAACTGCAAACCATGAAGGAAGAAATAGCTGCTAAACATCCGAGATTGGTCAATCGCTCTAGGCCACTGCTGCTTCACGACAACGCAAGTCCACAGACTGCACAACAAACAACCACAAAGTTAGATGAGTTCCAGTTGGAATGTCTGCATCCACCGTACTCCCGGGACCTTGCTCCAACAGATTACCATTTTTTCCGGAATTTGGACAATTTCTTACAAGGAAAAAATTCAACTCCGATGCGGCAGTCCAAACCGCCTTCAAAGAGTTTATTGATTCTCGCCCCCATGTTTTTTTTAGTAAAGAGATCAATGGTCTACCTATGAGATGGCAAAAGTGCATAGATAACAACGGTGCATACTTTGATTAATTATATATATTTACGAGTCTTGCAATCTTAGCGATAGAAAATAGAATTGCACACGAGTAAAATTATGACAAGGTCATAGATTTATTTGCTGAACAAAAAGCTCGAAGAGTAAAATTGTAATTTTAATTCACAAATGCAATAATATATTTGATTTTAATTTTTATTATTTATATTTTTATATTAATCCTATCCTGTGCTGTGTATAAAATATAATTATATCCTACACGTTTATGTCTAATCTATAAATAAGTTGGCTTAATACACACGGAAGAAAGAAAACAGGAACGCTTATAGTTTGAAATAAATAAATTGTATCTTAACTGGGGCTTCGAACGCCAAAGTGGAAAAATTGCATTGTCACATAGTACATTTGACATTTCTGTAAAACTAACCGTTTTGAAATATAAGATTTAGAGTTTAAACCGTCAGATTTACAGAATTTGTCAACTTTATTTGAAACTGTATTTTTACCACTTTCGCGTTTGCCACGGTACTATTTCAAACTATAAAAGTTCCTGTTTTCTTTTTTCCGTGTAAAAAAAACAGCAAATTTCCGGAAGGCTTATGTAGGCTTTCTTCAAATGGCAATCAATTAGTGGACATCTGATAGCTGAAATTATACAGGGAGGCTTTTCTAAGTGTATCCATTTTTATAATTAAATTCTAAAATGATAAATATCACTCGTAATTAATTAAATACTTTCATTTGAACTTATCTCGAAAAGTGCGTGATTTATGGGCAACTCAATTATTTTACGCGCGATCATTCGTAACTAACACGCACATAAGTTCGTTCATTCCGCTTCGTGCTCTCGTACGGAACGGACGTCTCTCTAAGACGGAGGGCACATGCCACCCGAATTAGACGCCACCCGCAACCTCGGTTGCAATTTCAATCTTGTGCAAATAGTGCAACAGTTTATTGTTAGTGTAGTGTTGTGCTCGTAGGCAGATTCCTGTTTGTAAGTAGAATCCTACACACACTTCTCGCCTCAGAGGCGGCATTGTTTCATTTATTAACTGTGTGCTTGTTGCAATAGGCGACAGCTAGGTACCCATCCCAGCGCACCTAAAGCGCAGGCAAATTTGTTGTTATTTCTAGGCACACTCCTCCCTGCCGCAAGGTGGGGAGGCTTATTTAGCTCACACACGCCGGCGGGGCTACAAGCCCCAAAGGCACTTACGTCGCGATGGGCTCCCTTTTCGAAGAGTTCGTACGCAAAGAATGCCCCGCTATGTGGGAACGTTTTCTCGCTTATGAAGCCGAGCATAGGCAATTAGCTGAACTCGCGTCGCCGCCATTGCCCGCACCGTCTGCGCCCGTTACCCGGTCGCCCTCCGCGACCTTAGAAGCTCCCGTCGCGTCGGCATCCGCTAACGCGAACTCGCCCGTAGCGCCTTCCGCGCAACCAAACCCGACCTCTTTTCGCTCCGTCGTACCCGACTTACAATCGGACGGCGGATCGGACATGGAGGTCGAAATGACCCCCGCTGAAAACGCGAACGCCGACGGCTTCACCGTCGTTAAATCGCGTAAAAAGGGCAAAAAACGCCCCGCTGCCGACAGCGACCCCGAATGCGAGGCCGCCTCAACGATCCGTCCCACCGCGACGCCCGCTAAAAAGGCGGCCGCGGCGGCTAAACCGATGCCCGAATTCGCCTCCGAGCAAAAAATAAAGCCTCCTCCACCCATCATCATTCAGGAGAAGGCTAAGTGGCACCAAATTTGTTCGTGGTTTGAACGCCACAATATCCGCGACCCCCGGTCGAAAAACACGCATATGGGTATCCGCGTATACCTTGACACTACGGACGACTTCCGTCGCGTAACTAAGTACTTGCGCGAAAACAAGATAGGTTTCCACACCTACTCTTTGCCCGAAGAAAGAAAACTTCGGGTAGTAATCAAGGGCGTCCCCAAAGAGTCGGATGTCGACAAGGCGAAGACCGACATCCGCACTCAGGGATACCCTGTGCATAACGTACGCCGCCTCAGGCACCCTAGAACCCGTGTCCCTATGGACATGGTGATGGTTGAACTTGACCCTACCCCGGAAGGTAAGGCCATCTTCAACCTGAAGAGGGTCTGTGGGCTCAGCGACCTCGTGATCGAGCCCCCGCGAAGATCGGGAGTTGTGGCGCAGTGCCACAACTGCCAACACTATGGCCACACGGCTAATAATTGTTTCGCTCACCCTAGGTGCGTCAAATGCACCGGTGACCATGGCACGCCCGATTGTACGCGGCCAAAAGATTGCGCAGATCCACCGGACTGCGTTAAATGTCATACCACCGGCCATCCGGCTAGCTACAGGGGCTGCGCTAAGGCCCCAAAAACTCCCGCGAGAAAAGCTTGTAACATCCTCCCCGACTCCACCAGAGGGAGATCGGTATAGGGGTTCGCTCCGGCTGACTCAATCGGACCGATCAAGACCACAGGGTGAGGCTCGGTGACCCAGTCACGGGGACGGACAGAATTTATATTAAATAGGCGCCAGCCCGCCCCGTGCAAGACAGAATAATGCTTATTCTAAGGGATTTACTTAGTGGAAATAAAAGATATATTCCTTAACAGTTTTAGAGTTTATTAATACAAGGTTTGAATATAAAACTAAACTATATCAATTTAAAGATATTCAAAGGAGTGAGATCTCACCAATCAGGCATAATTATATCAAGATTAAGATTTGAGAGTACATTAGATTAATCACCGTTACATAGCAGTATATAAACACAATCATCAGTTTAATGGCTAGATTTAGATTAGAGCAAAAACATACCAGAAGGAACCAGGCTTGCCTTTCTAATTTCCAAATAAGTGTGAAGGCCTCAGCTCAGCAATCCTCACATGCCACCGAGGGGCATTCAGCTAGTCCGCGGCTTCAAGTTGCACGTGGACAGCAGGACCTCAGATTCTTAATATATATGCAGTTGCATACAAGGCGAACGCGTGGTTCGATATCAAGCCATCAGAGAGAAGCAGCTCAGCGAGATAAAGTAGAATAATAATAGGAATAAGATAAAAAAAAAAAAAAAAAACCCTGTAACAAAATACGAAATGTTACCAAACGAATAATGGACCGAAAACAGTCAGATCCCAAAAATATATGCACAAAGGAAACTTACCAACGATGTGGGTTTTTTATGTAAAATATAAAGGCCAAGAAGCCATATTCAAGTAGGATGTCAACGGATGTGGCCTAAGATGCCACATATTCCTCTCCTACATGCTCCTACTTAGAAAGGAGACGCGTCGCCACCAGACGCTCCAACAAGACAAACAAACTTCAAGACGAAACCGACCGCCGTTCTCCTCGGAACGACAGATGACACCATCAACATAGACTATGCTAAATGAGACAACGTTTCTAAGCGAAAATTATGTAAAAACAAATTTGCTTGATATTAGTCCAATATAACTAAAATGATATTATTTTATATTTCGAGACAATAATATCACTAGCACCGAAATAATCCAAGAAAATAAACTAAGGCAAAACAACAAGGTGACTTAGCGCCATCTATAATAACTGAAATATAGATTTTCTAAGGATTCATTCGACTAAATTGTATTGTTCACAACAGATGTCGCTATATTTCTACTAAGAATCTCTAATATAAGCCACTCGAAACTCAAGGGTACGAGGCGTAGAAAAAAAAGTGTTACAAGCTCCCGCGAAATCTACTTTGCCCAAACCCGCGCCCGTGAAATACGTTCCCGCGCCCGTACCCGTCGTAAACGCCTGGGCGAAACCCCAGGTGGCCGCGCAGGTAGTTACGCCTCCGGTCGCCTCACGACCAATCGCTCCCGCCTACCAAACGGCGCCGACGCCGCAGGTGCAGTTGACACCGTCGGTTTTCGCCGAAAACAAGGACGACCCGTTCGCCCAAATTGCCAACATCTGCGCCTTATTAGACCGCATTAATAGACAAGAACTCGCCGTATTGTCCGCTAAAATAGCGGCCGCCACATCTGGCAACGCGCGATTTAAAGCCATTAGCGAACATAAAATGCTTGTAGAATTAATTTATTACAAACGGTCCTTGCACTGTAGCCCGCTCGACATTCCAGAGCTAAGCCATATAGAGGCATCCACGTGTAGGTTAGCACTCACCGGCCATAGGCCGCTTGTACTAGTCTCAGCCTACCTCTCGGGGAACAAAACCTTATTACAAAGCGACCTAGATACGCTACTCAACTTAGGCCCCTCCGTGATAATTGCAGGAGATCTAAACTGCAAACACGGCTCATGGGACATCCACAGCATCCCAAATAACAACGGAAAGCATCTCTTTAGCTTATCCGATAATTTAAACTTTAGCATAATTGCTCCTGCGACTCCCACTAGGTATCCTACGGTGGACAACTACCAACACGCGACACCGAGTATCCTAGATATCATGTTACTCAAGGAGGTCTCGCTCGACATCGAGTCGATAGAGACAACCCATGAACTAGACTCAGATCACAGGCCCGTCCTGTGTAAACTGGGCCAGAACGCCGGCGCGGTCCCTCCGACCAAATCCGTAGTGGACTGGCATCGTCTTAAGGCCAAACTCAAGGCCTTGGACCCCCAGGACTTAGTCGACCTACCCGAGACGATAGCTACGTTCGATGACGCAAATCGAGCGATAGCAAGTCTCCGAGAAACCATCACTTCCACAGTCGCAGACTCGGAACGGACGGTTTAAACTGTCGGGCGATCGACGGTTTAACTTTCCGCCCGACCTGCGACTCCTAATTAGGCAGAAAAATGCAGCCAAACGCGCTTTCGACCGATACCGATCGGAATCGAACCGAACCCTACTTCGACGCCTTCAGCTAGAAGTCAAAGATCGTGTATCGGAACACCGACATACAACGTGGGACACTCTCCTAGAGGACATCGAGCCATCGCACAACCGCCTACTGGCGGTTGGTCCGCAGTCTGAAAGCAGACCCCCGCGAATCTCTACCGCCGTTAGGTAGACCTAATAGCGCTTCAGTAGCCCTAGATGACTCCGAAAAAGCCGAATGCCTTGCGGACAACCTAGAGCAGCAATGTACGCCATCGCGCGAACACATCGATACAGCCCACCTAACGGAGGTGGACCGCGTAATCGAGATTAGGGCTGCGCTTCCACCAGAAGGCGATCCTTTGAATTCAGTGACCCCCGAAGAGGTTCAAGATATTATTAAAAACTTAAAACCCAAATCCGCCCCGGGCCCAGATAATATTAGTAACAAAATTCTTAAAGCTCTCCCTGGGCCGCTTATCTGTTTACTGGCGACCATTTACAATACTTTACTCTCCAGTTGCTCCTTTCCAGACGACTGGAAAGAAGCCAGGGTTATCGCCCATCAGCCTCCTCAGTTGCCTGGGGAAGCTCTACGAGCGGCTTTTATTAAACAGGCTCAATGAGCACGTGTTTTCCAACGGCCTTCTGCCGGCGAAACAATTCGGCTTTCGAACTAGACATTCCTGTCCCGATCAACTATTTCGCCTAACGGAACATATCCTAAAAGGCCTAAATCACCCTAAACATATTAGTACAGGGGCTCTTTTCTTCGATGTCGCAAAAGCATTCGACAAGGTCTGGCACAACGGCTTGCTTTACAAGCTGTACACACTCAAAGTGCCAGATAGGCTCGTACACACCATCCAGGCCTTCCTGTCGAACCGCTCTTTTCGATATCGAGTTGAAAGCACCCTCTCCACAAGCCGCCGCCTCACCGCCGGCGTACCACAAGGCTCCTGCCTCTCACCTTTGCTCTTTACGCTCTACACGAGTGATATATCTAAAGACCCCCACGTCAATCTCACGCTTTTCGCGGATGACACGGCGCTCTTTTATTCAGACCGCAACCTTAGACAACTAACCGCTCGACTCCAAAGCGCTGCCGACCGCCTCGGCGATTGGTTCCGCAAATGGAGAATAGAAATAAATCCCGAAAAGAGTGTGGCGATTCACTTCACACGAAGTACTTACCCGTCACATCTTTATAATGGCCCTCGTCAATGCAGAAAGTTGGGGCAAATATCCCTTTATGGCCAACCGCTCCCCTGGGAGAAAAAGGTCAAATACTTAGGAGTCACTTTCGACTCGCGTATGTCATTTACTACGCACATTAATAACGTTCGCAATAGAGCCGCGTTCGTCTCCGGCCGGCTACACAATTTAACTAACGCTAAAAGTAAAATGCCCTTAAGGCACAAATTATTATTATATAAGACCTGCGTACGACCTATTATATCTTACGCATGCATGATCTTCGCCCACACGCACCCTACTCGCTTGTACAAGTCGCAAATAGTACAAAATAAGTTCATCCGCCGCGCAACCGGTGCGCAGTGGTATCAACGCAACGTCGACCTGCACAGCGATTGCAGACTCCCGACGATTCGCGAATATTTTAAAGACCTGACCAAACGGTTCTTCGATAGAGCCGAACATCATCCCAACCCTCTGGTGGTAAGCGCAGCAAATTATCAACCCGACAAAAACGCGAACGTCAACAAGCGTCGCTCGCGAAACGTCCTAATCGACCCGGTCGAGGAAGGGGACTTAGATACGCCGGACCCACTGCCGGGGGTCCCGCCGGACAACACTACACCCACGGTTAGTGCAACAACAAACACACTAGTTCGCCCTCGCCTCCGAGCACGGCGAGACCAACACAACGCGTACACAAGGTACACCCGAGTTCCGGGGCGGTTTTCACCGCCCCCAGCCACCGATTAGCTAGTTGCACAGTCGACGGCAATCGGGGTTTCGGTCCGAACCACGACCTCGATGGCCCTTAGATGACGTACCATAGTTAAACGCACGCATGAGCACATGCGTGGCCCTACCCACAGCGGAGGGCCCAAACCCGTGGGTTCTGGCTAGCCCACCGGTTCTGCGTCAGATGAAGCTTTAATAGTCTCGGGACTGAAAGCAAAAACATCAGTTAATACAAGATACAAACAAGTTCGTTTAAAAAGTATACGACGCATTTATGAATGACTACCACATTGTCAACCAGTTCTGTTTTTTCGGGAATGGAATGGCAATTTTTTTGAAAAAAAAGTTTGTTTTTATTTTAATAAACGATTATACTGCTGAGTTTAAACCTCCTGTGTGAATTTGGGCATCTTTAGAAAAGCCACCATGTATAGATGATAAAGGTAAAAATAAATATAAGTGGGCGTGGGGGGCGGCTTTCTCAGTTTTTGCCCCACCCAAAAAAATTAAGATCCGGGGCTGAGTATTAGAAAACATATCCAGTGATATTTATTATAAAAAAAATAAACACATAATTATGTTAAGTTACAACGTTTAACAAAGAGTTAAACAAATATCATCGTGTAATATACGTGTCTGCTTGATTTTTTCTAATAATCATTTTAACGTTCGCAGTTTCTTCTGTTCCGGTGTGCTATACCGCGGCTGGTACAGAGGGGCAATGTATGACGCCCAGTAATTGCTTAAGCGGAAACTCGCCGGACAGTAAGAAGTAAGTTCCGTTAATAATTTACAACTTGTTAAGTTCACCTGGGCTATTGAGGAGTGAATCATAGCGAAGGCGCTAGAAGGAGGGGAAAATATCGCTCTCCTGCTCCCACCCGTTGCCTAAAGCTCTTCCTATCTCGCCCTGACTACACGTTGTACAGTCGCCAGCAAAGTTGTTAAAGTGGTTATATTTATTATTATTTACTTTACACTTCAACAATAAACGCATAGCATTCTTACACAAACGCATAGCAGTCTTTGCGCTTTGCAAAATTGGGAACATAAAGCACTTCAGCCTCGGTCAATGATGAATTCCTCATTGTCGCTTTGGCTGATTTTGTGATCACAATTTGAAGTTTTACATCAGTTTTTGTTTTATATTATGAGGATTGAACATTGTAGTCTAGTAAACAGAGTGAAATGGTTATTTATAAAAAAAATATGTCCGCAATTCCGTACTCGTGTTTTCAGTGCAATGTGTTTATAATATCAAATTTATTATCACGGACTTAAAAAATAACAGGAATCCAAGGCATGAATATCGTAAGTGAAGCATGGTAAGTAAGCCGGACATACATGTCGCCGCGCACATTTACATCGTACGCCGATCGCACGCTATGTGAAAAGTTGCCAAGCGAGCAGAGGGTTCACCTGATGAAGTGAAAACCGCCGCCCATAGACATCTGCTACACCCGAGGGTTCCAGATGCGTTGACAACCTTTTGAAAATTGGGCTCCGGCCACATCACCAGACGAAACGCGAAAGTATTATACTTCCACTTTACGCCGGTCTTCTGTGAGGTCGTGGTACTTACCCGGACGAGCCTGCCCATTCGTGCATCAGCCGAGGCTGCTGCGTGGCCCTACCACAGAGTTAGGGTGATCCTCATAATTGGTCCACATCATGTGATTGTGGTCGATGTCCAGTTATAGATCACGAAACAGCGCAGACCGTTTTTCAGTTTCAAGGGGGATTGCGTGCAAGGCGCCGAAGTTTGCTGCCCGCTAGACGACCTGAGCTTCACTCCAGTAGAAAATAGCAGCGTGATGAAGGTAATTGTTTTGCGTCTTCAGTAAAGTGAAAGAACAGCCTATAAATGTCCCACTGCCGGACAAAGGCCTCCTCTGTACAGAGGGTATCAGGGTCATAGTCCACCTCGCGGCCCCGTGCGGATTGGCGGACTTCACACATCTTTTTTTTTTTTTTGGTATTATTTCGAAAGTATGCCGGTTTCCTCATGATGTTTTCCTTCACCGCTAAACACGTGATAATTCAGCGCTTTAATTTGACAATCTATCGGTGCCGGCACCGGCAGGGCCGGATTTAGGGGAGGGCAACCGGGGTTACAGCCCCGGGGCCTCCACAATAGAGACTTCGGAAAAAAAAATTCAAATTCGGACTAGTAAAAAACGTTTCCATTCATTTATTTTTTCATAATTCGACGAAGACGAAGACAAAGTTGCGCGGGCCAGCAAGTAAGTACATAAATAAACAAGTTCACCTTGACTTTAACATTCTTTGTTACTATTGCACAACCTACGTAGTAAACGTTCCTTTATGCCATTGGTTGCTTGGAAAGAGATCGCTATGAAGAGATAAGGCCGCCAAATTGTGCATTCCATTAATTTGATTCCATTAATTTTTCTATTGTTAATTTTGTGTATCCTTTTGTGTGGTAAAGTATTATTATATTCATTCATTCATTCTTCCCAGAAAACCGGCTGCGGATGGCAAAATACCGACGCCTTCGCGACGCGGGTGTTATCGGACGGCGAAACCGCTTTCGCTGAGTTCCCTTGGATGGTGGCCGTGCTGCAGTAAGTGGTGGAACACCTCAATTCGATATCTCATTGGACCAAACGACTACCCAGTTACAAATTGCGGTAATTAGAGAGCCTCCACATTGATCCGATGACCGGGTCCATCGTCCGTATTGCACCAACGTGACCAGATTTTGATTGACTGTTTCCGATTCGACGATCAAAATCTCCTGTTTGAGCAATCTATATAAATAATATCGTCTGTGTATTTTCAGTTACAGAAATTTATTCGATTATCGCTGATAGTCTAAAAGTTGAAAATTTAAATTCAAAATAACTTGATTTCACATAGACGCGCGTTCTTATGAAACGTTAAATTAATACGTTCGTAAGTTACCACCGGTTCGGAAAGCAGTTTCTGTTGAGAAGATACTGGCAAGAAACTTAAACGTTGCTCTTTTTTAAAAAGGTCAATTTACAATATTTTTAGTCTCGTTTTAGCCTACGTGAGTATGAACAGTATTAACTCCTCACATTGGCGTCGTCAACATATTCCGCAATGGTATAATACGCTTTAGCCATAAGTTTACTTTTAATTTTTCATTTAAATTCACCACTGGCAGACTTAATATCGACTGTGGCATTATATTATATTTGCGCATACTTTGCACTATGAACGACCTATTTACTTTTTGTAGACAAAACATTGGCGTAGTTAGTTTGTCCTTATTTCTAGTATTTCGTTTTTCTCTGTCACTATTCTTTAGATAATTATTAAGATAATGTCCAACAAACAAAATATTACAATAAATATATTGAGACGCAACAGTCAGTATATTAATCAATTTAAAAAGTTCTCTGAGTGTTTGTTAACGGTGGTAGGGCCACGCAGCAGCCTCGGCTGTTGCACGCATGGGCAGGCTCGTCCGGGTAAGTACCACGACCTCACAGAAGACCGGTGTAAAGTGGGAATATGACAAATACTTTCGCGTTTGGTCTGGTAAGTGATTTAGCCGGAGCCCAATTTTCCAAAGGTTGTCAACGCATCTGCAAAAACTCGGGTGTGGCAGATGTCCATGGGCGGTTTTATTTACTTAACATCAGGGGAATCACCTGCTCGCTTGGCAACTTTTCACATTAAAAAATAATGTAAATGGGCCGCGGCTATCACCCACCGTCGGGTGAGCCGCCAGCTCGCTCGCCACTAACACTTAAAGAAAACCAGGCTGCAGGCGCTGGACGAGTCGGACCCCGCCAGCAAGAAGGTGTCGCTCTACACCGGCGGCGGGACCCTGATCCACCCGAGGGTCGTGATGACGGCGGCCCACGTGGTGCACAACACCAACAACACGCTCAGGGTGCGCGCCGGCGAGTGGGACACGCGCAGCACCGACGAGATCTACCCCCATCAGGACCGGCAGGTCGAGCGCATGATCCTCCATGAGAGGTTCAACCGGACCAGGGGTGGGTTCTCCGGGGAGCGCGCTAGTTCCCCCACTCTTCCCCGCAAATTTATTTATTTCTTTTATAATTTATGTACACAGAGAATTATGACAGAAATTTAAATACATGAAAGAATTTTTACACAGGCCCTGCTTATTTCTTAAGGAATCTCTTCCAGCAGACCTGCGACTGATTCGGGATTCGTGGACGGGTAGCGGGTTTTTACCGCTTTATGACCGTGTTTCGTGTTACGAGTGTTAAAGTATCAATAATATTGTGTTACGAACATAGGTTCCTAACACAATACTGTTCCAGTAGTGGGGATGGAACCCACAGCCTCTTGCGCAAGAGACATGGTACTATCCACTACGCCAATTGGTTCGTCAAAGTAGTTTGCTAACGGGTTCTTAGGTTAAAATGGACAGACAAGACGACAAGGAATCTGTACAGATTAAACCCTTTTTAAAGATGAAGAGAAAAAAAAGAAGACAAGGGAAGCTATACCTCCGTATTCCGCACCCCAGCGAACCTGCACTACGACATCGCACTGCTGGTGCTGGACAAGCCGCTGGAGCTGCAGCCGAACGTGAACACGTTGTGCCTGCCCTCGGAGTCCAGGGCCCCCGCGCCGGCCACCAGGTGCTTCTCCGCGGGCTGGGGCAAGGACAAGTTCGGCAAGGGGGGCTCCTACCAGGTCATACCCAAGAAAGTAAGTGCGGCTGCCGTGCTCCGTGGCGCTGTTAGACAAGGGTCGATAATTTTTGTAACCAAAAAAATTTATCATATTCCCTCCCCTCCTTTTCCAATGAGTTTCAGCCTACTGTAGTATTTTTTTTTTTTCACTTTTTACCATTTTTAAAGGGGCTGTATGGGCTGGGGTCGTGGGTTCGACTCCCACACGAGACGTCTATTCGTTGACTCGCAGAACACGAGACAAAGCATTGAATAGAATGGAATCTTCTTCTTTCTTCAGCGTGTGTTCGCCCATCGTTGGGCATACACCTCCCCAATTTCAAAATAGAATGGAATATTGTACACGAGTAATTTACGAAATGAAAATACAGGTAGTGTATAGACGGCCTTAACGCTAAGTTAGCAATTTCTTTCAGGCAACCTTACTTGTACTGCTTTACTTGAAACGGGAAACGTACGTTTCGTAAAAAAATAGCCACACCACCATAAAATATTTACTAAATACGAAAAACTCGTTTCCGTACCATTATCTATAAAAACATGTCATGTCTGTTGTACGAGAGCCCCATTTAAATATTTTTTGTTCGGTTGTTTAGTATTTGATGTTATAGCGGGAAAAATAATACATCATCCGTAAAAGTTTCAACTGTCTAAATATCACGTTTCATGAGATACAGCCTGGTGACAGACTGACAGACAGGCAGACAGCGGAGTCTTAGTAATAGGGTCCCGTTTTACCCTTTGGGTACGGAACCCTAAAGCAGAGTTCGACAAAAAACGCAGGTCGAGGTGCCGGTGGTAGACAAGTCGTCGTGCCAGGAGCAGCTGCGCACCACCAGGCTGGGGGCGTTCTTCAAGCTGCACAAGAGCTTCCTCTGCGCCGGTGGGGAGGTGGGGAAGGACACGTGCAAGGGGGACGGCGGTTCCGCCCTCATGTGCCCAGTGCCGGTAAGTGGGGATGGGGTTGTCTGTTGATTGACGTTCGCCCTTTCGGTCCGTTGTCAATCGTCGGACACAGCACGGAATCGGAAAGGGTTCATTTCCACGAGCTTTATAAGCCTTACCTAAGTGGAGTAATGCATGTGAGCATGTGATACGCATGTGGACATGCGACACGCACGTGGACATGCCTGGTGAATGTGGACACACTTGTCGCATGTGCTTTTTCTTATTCCTTAAGAAAATATATTACCATACGCATGTGTATAGTTATGATACAAAATCGCGCCGTGATAGCTCAGTGTCCGGGCGCTCGCCCGGTGTCGGCACCAACGAAATTGTTACTTTTAGGTGCTGACTTATGAATGTGCTGACTTGACAGCGGTGAAGGAAAACATCGTTCGTGAGGAAACCGGCATATTTTCGAAAAAATATCAGGAAAGTCGAAGATGTGAAAAGTGAGACAATCCGCAGGTCGCGTAGACTATGCCTTTTATCCTCTTTACAAGGGAGGCCTTTGTCTAGAAGTAGGCGTATATTATTACTTTACTGTTATGTCAAGTCCGTCGATCCGCAGAGGGGTCGCGTGGTCTATGCCCTAATGCTCTCAGTAAAGAAGCCTTTGCCCAGCAGTGACACATACTTTCAGGCTGTGACTTTCAGCGGGACACGTCAAGGCTGTTACTTTCAGCGGGACATGTATATGATGATACTTTCAGCTGGACATGTATAGACTGTTACTTTCAGCGTGACAGGTATAAGCTGTTACGTTCAGCGGGATACATATAGGCTGTTATTTTCAGCGGGACACGTATATGCTGTTTGTTACGTTCGGCAGGACACATATAGGCTGTAACTTTTGGCGGGCAACATATAGACTGTCACTAGCGCTTAAAACCGCATGACCATTATCTATACAAACATGTCATGCCTGTTGTACGAGAGCCTCACTTAAATATTTTTTGTTCGGTTGTTTAGTATTTGATGTTATAGCGGCAACAATAATACATCATCCGTAAAAGTTTCAACTGTCTAAACATCACGTTTCATGAGATACAGCCTGGAGACAGACAGACAGACAGACAGACAACGGAGTCTTAGTAATAGGGTCCCGTTTTACCCTTTGGGTACGGAACCCTAAAGCAGAGTTCGACAAAAAAAACGCAGGTCGAGGTGCCGGTGGTAGACAAGTCGTCGTGCCAGGAGCAGCTGCGCACAACCAGGCTGGGGGCGTTCTTCAAGCTGCACAAGAGCTTCCTCTGCGCCGGCGGGGAGGTGGGGAAGGACACGTGCAAGGGGGACGGCGGTTCCGCCCTCATGTGCCCAGTGCCGGTAAGTGGGCTGGTCCGCTGTCAATCATCGGACACGGCACGGAATCGGAAAGGGTTCATTTCCACGAGCTTTATAAGCCTTACCTAAGTGGAGTAATGCATGTGAGCATGTGATACGCATGTGGACATGCGACACGCACGTGGACATGTCTGGTGAAAGTGGACACACTTGTCGCATGTGCGTTTTCTTATTCCTTAAGAAAATATATTACCATTTGCATGTGTATAGTTATGATACAGAATCGCGCCGTGATAGCTCAGTGTCTGGGCGCCCGCCCGGTGTCGGCACCAACGAAATTGTTACTTTTAAGTTTATGAATGTGCTGACTTGACAGCGGTGAAGGAAAAGATCGTTCGTGAGGAAACCGGCATATTTTCGAAATAATATCAGGAAATTCGAAGATGTGAAAAGTGAGCCAATCCGCAGGTCGCGTGGACTATGCCTTTATATCCTCTTTACAAGGGGGGCCTTTGTCTAGAAGTGGTCGTATATTATTACTTTACTGTTATATGAAGTCCGTCGATCCGCAGAGGGGTCGCGTGGTGGCCCTAATGCTCTCAGTAAAGAAGCCTTTGTCCAGCAGTGACACACACTTTCAGGCTGTGACTTTCAGCGGAACACGTCAAGGCTGTTACTTTCAGCTGGACATGTATATGATGTTACTTTCAGCTGGACATGTATAGACTGTTACTGACAGACAAGTATAAGCTGTTACGTTCAGTGGGACACATATAGGCTGTAATTTTCAGCGGGACACGTATATGCTGTTACGTTCAGCGGGACACATATAGGCTGTTACTTTTGGCGGGCAACATATAGACTGTCACTAGCGCATAAAACCGCAGGATCATTATCTATAAAAACATGTCATGTCTGTTGTATGAGAGCCCCACTTAAATATTTTTTGTTCGGTTGTTTAGTATTTGATGTTATTGCGGCAACAATAATACATCATCCGTAAAAGTTTCAACTGTCTAAATATCAGGAGCAGAGCGGCCGCTTCATGGCGAGCGGTATGGTGGCGTGGGGCCTCGGCTGCGGGGAGACTTACCCGGCGGTTTACGCGGACATCGCCTACCTGCGGCCGTGGGTGGACGCGAAGATGGCCGCCCTCGGCTTCAGCACGGACTC
Source organism: Iphiclides podalirius (assembly GCA_933534255.1). NCBI lineage: Eukaryota > Metazoa > Arthropoda > Insecta > Lepidoptera > Papilionidae > Iphiclides > Iphiclides podalirius. The sequence continues at coordinate 3,671,351 of OW152841.1, read as the reverse complement.
GTACACCTACTGAACCCAATAAAGACCCTCGATTGTTGCCGCTGTTTCATTGACCTCGCTTGTCAAAAAAAATGAGTTACAACCTTTAACCTTAATTCTAGGTCCTCCCGGGAAGTAGCACGACCTCTCAAAAGACCCACGACTGTTATATTGTTGGAAATAGATCGAAACATCGAATAGCAACACTGCAACGGACTATAAAACGAACAGCGCTCACCGAAGTCATAATAGCTACCGATCGAGCCGAGGTCCGGCCCTCTCGGGCACCCTCGAATCGGAATGCTAAACGCGTGTTGAGTGAAGCCCAAGCCGAGGTCCCCTTTCGGGGACCCTTGAGCCTGGTCACTCCATGGAGCGCCCGCCAAAGCGTCCTAAGAGCTACTCTACCGGTAATAATAATAGCTTGACGGCCCGAGCAGAGGCTCCCTCGGGAGCCCTCGAACTTAGTCACCATAACGCGTAATAATAATACGCCGAGGTTCAGGCTAGGCGCCCCGAGCACCCGGCCACCTCATGCCCATCGGACCTATAAAGGCTCCTAAAGCAAACAATGGCTCATCCAGCCCAAAAAAGTGTGAAGCACCGTGCTGAAACTCTACACGAATTAATAACGATTGTGTCGGTTACTTAGAATTATAGTTCAACTCCTATGTAGTCTGGCCTACGAGTTCTTTTAAAATATCAGTTAATGTTTCTATTTCTAACAATATATTTATTTATTTGATATCGATCGAATGCTTATATATTTATTTGTTTGACGGAGAAGGGAACGAAGAAAACAAGAATCGCAATAAACTGTAGTTTAAATGTGCGAATCGTTCGTGAAGAGGGAACTTCTTCTAGAAGTAGTAAATATTGCAAATGGACCTCAAGGTCCGCTGTCTTCCGCTCATTCGGTGAAAAGCTTTAGCTGCATTCCAATCAAGGCGGTCGAAATGAGGGAATTTTTGCATTTACCTTTCAAAAGGTCAGGTCATTCGTTCAGGTCCGTCCGGGAAAGTACCACGACCTCACAGAAGACCGGTGCGAATTGGAAGTGTCATACTTCTGCGTTTCGTCTGGTGAGTGAGGTAACTGGGGCGCACATTTTAAAGGTCGCCAACGCATCTGCAAGCCTTTGTATTGTACTCGTAGGTTTTCATGAGCGACGGTATTCACTTAACATCAGGTGAACCGCCAGGTCGCTTTCGCTTGCCGCATAAAAAAAAATCCAAAACAATTTGGATAATTATCAACTAAAATAAAAGTAATCGGGCTCAAGAATACATTGCAAAAATAAACTCAGGTGATCATTTCTCTCGTCATTGTCAATAATCCGAAAGCTGCTGACTTATCATGAGCTTCGCGGGAAGGAACACTTTGTGAAAAAACACTCATATTTTCTAAATAATAACAAAAAAATATTTCGAAGATATGTGAAGTTCGCCAATCCGCAGTGGGGCCGCTTGGTGGACGATGCCCTGATATCCTCCGTATAGAAGAGGCCTTTGCCCACAAATAGGACATATATAGGCTGTTACTACACTATACTACTATACATGGAACCAAACGGGAGCTATATCGAACCCAATTTTTATGTAATATTTAGTGTGTATAAAAACGTGTTTCACTTTTTTTTGTAATTGAATTTTTTCATTACCTGTAACCTCTGTACAGAGGAGGCCTTTGCCCAGCAGTGGGACATGTATAGGCTGATACTTTAGTTTTGTACCATATTTATATTTGGCGACAACGGTCAACTATTTGGTCGCTTAACAATGACATAAACTTCATAGCAGACACTCACCAGAATTGCGACATTGTTCCGCATGCTTAAACAACATGGCTGAGGTCATATCGCAAATTGGTCAATTTCCGTCAGCAGAGTTTGTTAACAGACAGACGGACGACTATTGATATTATATAAGCGCTAATGACTGTTTGTTTCTGGATTTTGACAAGTATAATAATAATAAATGGTTTATAATATTCCAAATGATCAATGTAATACATTGGCAACTAAGTGATTTCTCATTCCAGTCTTTATGATATCCGTAAATGTTATGATTTTCTTCTTCTTAATGTTAGCTGTCATCTTTAGCTAGCTTTACATTGCGTATGTATGATATTTTAGGTAAGTTTTTTTTACCCAATATTAATATGGAGTGCAGAGACGAACATTTTCGCCATATTTTGCTTTAATCGAATCGAAGTTCTTAATGTTGGGAATGCTGCACCCACTATATAGCATATAGCCTTGATCTCGCGCCATCGGATTACCACTTATTTCAATCTCTAAGCAAATCACTTCGTAATAAAAAAACTTTCAGTGGTGATGACGCTCAAAATCTCGCTTAACTCATTTTTTGACCGAAAAGGAGCAGACTTTATACGGGCATGGAATTTTCAGAAAGATGGTAAAAGGTCATCGAACAAACTTCATTCCAAGTTAAAAATCCTTTAATTTCATGTAACAAATCTGCAATTATTTAGTTGCCAACCCAATACATGTTGATTTTATAATTTCCCATATTGAGGGACTGCGCAAAGCTAAGCTCAATTCTTGTATTATTAGTTGATCCTAGATCCCCTAAATTATCTTCATCATAATTTCAGGTTTATGCCCGCTGATGAACTTGGATCTCTCCACAGGCTACCACAATGCACTATCCTGAGTCCCCTGCATCCATCGACTTTGCGATATCTACTGGTCACCCTTGCATCTAGTTGTGGTCATTTTAGATATTATAACCTAATGTGTAACACATAGAAATAACTGACGGTGAAAGTTTTGACCTTTATAAATGGATAAACAATGTGTTAATTTAATAAAATAACTTGGCTTGATAATTTTGAATTTGCCTTCCTTACAACAGTAGATAAAAACCGGCCAAGTGCGTGTCGGACTCGCTCACGAAGGGTTCTGTACCATCCATGCTTAATATTATAAATGCGAAAGTAACTCTGTCTGTCTGTCTCGCTTTCACGCTAAAACTGCTGAACCGATTTACAAAAAATTTGGTACACAGATAGCCTAGAGCCTGAGAAAGGACATAGGCTATTTTTTAATTGGAAAAACTTTTTAATGTAAGATATTTATTTAAGGGTTTCAACGCGAGCCAAGCCGCGGGCGAAAAGCTACTTATCTATAAATACGACAAAAAATCATGTCTGTTGTATTGAAGCCCGCTTAAATATTTTGTTATTCTGTTTTAAAGTATTTGTTGTTATAGTGGCAACATAAATACATTATCTGTGAAAATTTCAACTGTCTAACTATCACGGTTCATGACAGACACACAGACAGCGTAGTCTTAGAAAATAGGGTCCCGTTTTACCCTTTGAGTACAGAACCCTAAACACGGCAATAAAATCATGTCTGTCGTATGGGAGCCACGCTTTAATATTTTTTTTATTCTGTATTTTATTATTTGTTATTATAGCCGCAACGGAAATTTATCTGTGATCATCTTCCATACAACAGACATGATTTTTTTGACGTATTTATAAATAATGGGAAGGAACCCTTCGTGCGCGAGTCCGACTCGCACTTGGCCGCTTTTTTGCGTTGTGGCAATCGAGGGGTCTGTTGACCAGATGTTGAGTGATTATTATTATTAAAAGTCAGGTCACTCGAACGATACACGTTCCACTTCGGAAATTATCTATTAACATCAATTAATTGATAGAAAAATGTCATCTTTAAAATAGTTTTCGATTAAAAATCTGCGGAATTCGCTAAATTTTGAGTAAAAACTTGACTAAATCTTATTATTTTAGCTACGGAAATTTCATATTTTATTGACATCAATACATAAACACACAGTCAGTATTTAAGAAAACACTGATTAGGCAGTGGCAATATTTAAATACAGCCATTATTGCGTACACTCACATCACACAGTCGGGGAGTTTCCCCTGCTTTTGCGAAATACCCTATCACTGTGGAAATAATTGATAACTACAGCTACATCATCATAGGCATTTGGGATATCCAGAAGTTAGGTTATCACTCATCAGGTGAGTAGCCGCAAAAAACCAGCCAAGTGCGAGTCGGACTCGCGCACGAAGGGTTCCGCATGTATAAAAACCGCAAAAAATCATGTCTGTTGTATGGGAGCTCCACTTCATTTTTTTTTTAATTGTATTTTAGTATTTGTTAACAACAAGCAAATAAAAAAGCAACAGAAATACATCATCTGTGAAAATCATCAACTGACTAACTATCACGGTTCATGAGACATCTGAGGTCTCATGAACCAAGGTCTGTCACCAGGCTACTACAGCCTGTGACAGACCTCAGCGGAGTCTTAGAAAAAGGGTCCCGTTTTACCCTTTGGGTTTAGAACCCTAAAAATGTTTAAAGGGGCGAATAATACATATTTAATTTTTGTAATGAAATTTTTGGATATTTTGAAGTTATACTTCTTTTTGTGCGTTTGTTAAAAACTATGAGAAAAAGTTTTTACGATGCGTTCGCCTACCAACAACCAAAATCAACACCATGAAGTTGGTTGCAAAATGATCGACTTTAGAGAACTGAGACCTTTTTTAGATTTCTTTTAGTTTCGTAAGTTATTTAATAAAACCGTTATCAGTAGCATTTAATGGTATTTTTCGCAAACAAAGAGTAAGGTACAGGGGATAAAATTTTTAATTATTTTTCTATTGTCACGCTTGAGAATTATAACTACTTATGTGCGTACATAAGTACACACATACTTTTTTAAGTAATTTGAACCGCGTAGATGACAACGAGAAAACTTATGTGCCTCTCCTCAATTAACCTTTATATCAACGCGACCTTTGCACCCCTGCATCTGTAGAAACCCGCAATCTGACTCTGGTCCAAAACGAATGTATCGAAGACGTACAACAATAACTAATGTACAATGCCATTTACTTATCTGTCACATTCCTGAATTAATGACAATAGTAATAAATACTCAATAACAAAACTTTTGTGTGACAGTTGAAGGAATTACGCGGTTGTACGAACACGCGTGCATTACTTGAGTTTGAAAACTTACGTGCATTTTAATACGGATAATACAATAAAGTTTATATTTAATTTATAGCCTGTGGTGCAATTCATAATGTTTTCTCCCGTTTGCGCCAGAAGACAGGTAAGTTACTTTTTAAATATAATAATCTGTCATTACAATTAGCGTATCAATATTTCTAACTGGTCTTTTGTTAAATGGAATTTTACTTTTGGTTGTAATGAAGCCTTATAGGCTTGGGGTGCTTTTTAAGATATTGTCATTAAAATATTACAACAATTGAGTCCAAGCACCCCGCGCTTTTATTTTTTTTAATCAAATTATTCATAAATTAAATTTATTGAAATTCATTTTCTAGTTTTTAGTTCGGTTATCTACAAAAGCGTGTTTTTTTTTGTTTTGCTTTTTCAAACTATTATTTATTAGGAAATAAACACGTTATTAATGTTTATATTACTTTCGGTTTCGTGTTTCATTTATTTTTTGTTGGCGGAGAAAGGAGAAATAATCGTAAATAATATTTTCACTAATGAATTCAGTATGACTAATGTTGGCAACACTAAAGGAAATCACTCCTTGAGGTTGTTGGCAACACTAAAAGAAGTGTCATTCTGTGAGGTATAAATGAAGCTGCAAGAAGCATTTCATGGTTTTTGTCGTCTTCGTCTTTCTCTGGCTGTCATCAAGATGTATACGCGATAGTGCTGCCCAATCGGTATCTAGAGTGGTGTTTCATTAGTGATATTAAAGTGATAAAAAAAGTAATTATATCAGTGTTATTGTTGTGCAAAGTAAAACTACGGTGATTTGGTAAAAGTATTTATATTTCTACCTTCTTAGCTCGATAAAACAAAGTATAGCTAACACTAAGTTATAGGTTTCGACGCTAATGGGTCGAGGGTTCGATTACCTCACAGGACAAGTATTTGGCAGCCCACAGATAGTATATAACCTATTTGTCAGAAACAAACTATATACTTTGAACAAAACGAAATATACACTTATAAATATACATTTACTTATGTCGTCCGGGACACTCAAAACTTGTAAGCTATGCAATAACACAGTTACGTCCGGTTTCTGAAACACTCATCATCGTAGAAATTAACTAATCAGCTGTCAAATGGCTTTTCAAATGTTATTTGAGTTGCCAAAAGGATGGTTAAACTCTTTGAATTGATTATTCTGATCATATATATATATATATATATATATATATATATATATATATATATATATATAATAGAAATTAAAGGAACATATTTTTTTTACAAACGAACGCTATCTGAACAAGGCTTTAATGATGATAATGAATGTATATTAGATATATGAGAATATATGAGAAATTACTGTGTAGCATAAGGCCGCCTTTTGATGACCGATATTTGATGAATATATTGTTTTTTGTACTTTTTTATTTTTATTTTTTGGTGTACAAGTATATTATAGGATTAATGAGAAATTAATATTCCAAAGAGTGAGGGAATCTTCCTCGCTTATTAGACAAATTGCGAAATTATCAACTAGCGGTGGCCGGACTTAGGTACCAGAATATCCGCTAGTTCGTACACCTTCTCTAATAAAATCATCTTATAGATGTTGGGTGAGCCGTGATAGCTCAGTGTTCGGGCGCTTGCTTTTAATTCAATATACTCCAGCAACCTGAGTTCGATCCCCGGTGCCGGCACCAATGAAGTATTTAACTTTAAGTGCTGACTTATCACGTGCTCCGCGGTGAAGGAAAACATCGTGAGGAAAGCTGCATATTTTCGAAATAGTAACTAAAAATATATATATTTCGAAGATATGTGAAGTCCGCCAATCCGCAGTGGGGCCGCGTGGTGGATTTGCTCTGATACCCTCTATTTAGAGGAGGCCTTTGCCCAGCAGTGGGACATGTAATATGTTATGTTCGAAGTACGGAGCACAGTGACTAGTGAAACACTCAAGAGCTGTCAACGCACTCGCTTTAATTTGTCAACAATATCGGGGCGCGGACGCAGCCACGCACACATATACAATATTCCTCCCCCTTATACTAAGGTTATTACGTTACACAAACATGACCTACTAAAAGAACTTTTTGTAATCAACCTTAGGACGATTTCGTTTCGGAAACTTTCGTTGTTCCTGTGCCCGTGATATCCTGTCAGCCTCTGCCATGTCTTCATCATCCGAATACTGTGGTCGCCGAACTCCCCTCGTTATTGTGACATGCTCTGGTGAAAGTAATTGTTGGGAGTTATCGCCAGGGGGAGTCACGTTCTCCGCAGAAGAATCAGCCGCCAGTGTAGGTGTCACTGTATCTTTCTGCCCTTCTTCCTCCTCACGGACGCAGTCTTGCTCATTGGTTTGCGCATGTGACAGTGTGGCAGTGGGCAACAGTGATGCATGTGTCGGTGCTGAACCTTCTTGGTCATCAGGGCATTGAAAATCAGACTCCCAATGTTTGTTTACACTAACTATGCCTTTATATACCAACATTTGGTTTACATGTTTTTTTACAAAACTACCAGTTAAAGAGTCTCTTATTAAACACAACATTTTACCAAGTTTACGCACAATTATACCTTCACACCATTTAAATTTATCTTTATTATAATATTTTTTATATAGAATGTTTTCTCCTAGTGAAAACACTTTTTGTTTCCCCCCCTGTGATTTAACCTGTGAACACTGTTTTGACTTGACCGCGTTGGCGAGTGAGGCTGATAGGGGCGGCGATGGTCTTAGTTTTAATATATCTAACCGCGATCTTAATTTACGACCAAAAACTATTTGTGCCGGAGATAAAGCCGTCATAGAATGGACAGAATTTCGGTAATCAAAAATGTACTTTTGTAAATTTAAATTACACTCCCTAATATTGCTAATGCTTAACAAACTTGATTTCATACCCTTTTTTATTATTTTAACATAACTCTCAGCTTGTCCATTACTTGCAGGGTGATAAGCGGGTGACGTAACATGTGCGATTCCATTAAGCTTACAAAAATTTAAGAATTCACGCGAACAAAATGATGCCCCATTATCAGTCACTATTGTTTCTGGCAACCCGAATCTCGCCATATATTCATAAATTTTATCAATAACTGCGGTGGAGGAACAGGAGTATTTCATATTACATACTTCGACCCATTTGGAGTACGCATCTACGATTACTAAGTACATAAGTCCGTTCAATGGGCCGAGGAAATCAAGATGTACGCGTTGAAAGGGTTGAGTGGGGTACTTCCATGGTGAAATAAGAGCACTTGGTGGCGATGCTCGAAGTTGCATACATATTTCACAAGAGCCAATCATGCGTTCAAGGACACCGTCAATGCCGGGAAACCAAAACCGGGCGCGTGCTTCAGCTTTTGTCTTAACAATGCCTAAGTGCGATGTATGTAAGTCTGAAATAACTGAATAAGTGTCGTATGTAACTCTGAAATAACACTATTCCGTAACGAGTCAGGGAGAACGATTTTATGACCACGCATAATGCAACCATTCTCATATGAAAGTTCCCACTTGCACATACTATAAGGTTTGATCTCAGGGTCACTAACCTTTTTAGGCCATCCGCTTAAAATATAATGTACAACCTTTTTTAATATGACATCTTTGTTCGTTGCATCCCGTAACGCTTGTAACGTGATAGGCAACGCGCCCTTAACAACAAAACAAACATATGCTGCGCGGTCATCGAGGCCGGCGGGCTCTGTACGCCCCGCGCTCCCCGCATAATAGAGACGCATATTCCGAATAATTTACGGGACGAAGTACTCCTAGGTCGACTAATCTTTTTAATTCATTATCTACTTTGTCTCTTAAAGCGAACGCAATAGGACGCGGCTTGAAAAAAATGGCTTAGCTGTTTCTTTCAAAGTCAACTTTACTTCATACTTATTAAAACATCCTAGTTCCCCCGAAAACGCTCTGGGGTAATGTAAATGAAGCGATTCGATTTTCTTTTTTTATTTGTTTACAATATTGAATTGGTGTCAATTGAAGTTCAAATTGTGCAATGAAATCCCTACCGAGCAGTGGCGGGCCGCCATTTCGAACTACGTAAACATCTAGTATACATGTTCGCCCCTGCCACTGAACCGCCATCCGGGCGCGGCCGGCGCAACCTAAGTTCGCCCCCGTATAGCTCACTAACTTTCTTTTCGTAAATGACAATGGCACGTCATTAAAGTATGAGTTATACGTATTTTCCGAAATAACCGTCACTGCCGACCCGCTATCGATTTCAAATTTTAAATCTATGCCGTTGACCGTCACCGTTTGAACTAAAGGCTCGCCCCTAACCGATCGTATATTGAATAACTTACCATCGTCACCTTCCTCATCGGCCTCACTCGTATTTATGTAGTTCACTTCCTTACACATTCTCCGCAAGTGTCCCTTCTCATTACATTTTTTACATTTGTAATTCGCGAAACGACACTCCGCAGCATCGTTGCTCGTGTAGCCACACACCGTGCACTTTTGAAGAGAACATACGCTCTTAGATTCTTGACCGATCTTGTACAGCTGTTCTACGGTGATTTCAGTGACGGCAGCAGCGGTGGTGGCACTTGCGGCAACCGCTCGCGCGCACCTTATGTTCTCCGTTAACTCCACAGCTTTCGCCAATGTCATACCCGAAATACCTTGTGTGTACAACTTTTCTTTTTCAGCTCCCGGCAGCATACCCATGATAAACCGGTCTCTTAGTGCTTCTTCCACGTCAGAAAATAGGCAATGAGCAGTCAGACCACGTAACCCAGCGGCCCATTGTGATGGTGACTCGTTCGCTTGTTGTATGGCAGCATAAAAATTGTGGCGCTCGCTAAACCCAATCTGCTTCGGCGTGAAATGGGTATCCAATATGGCCATTATATCTTCGAACGGTACTTCTTGTAGATCCTTCGGTACGACCAAATCCGAGGCTAGCTTGAACGTACCATCGGCGAGTGCGCTGAGCAGTATCGCTCGACGTTTTACTCCTGCGGCATCGCTTGACACATTTATGTAATTCGCCATGAACCACTGAGTAATTCGTGTTCTAAATATCTTCCATGCTTGTATTTCATGGTTAAACGTTGGTAACGTCCCACAGCTGAACGACATTTTTTTCTTTTTTTTTTTTTTACTTAACGCGGGTAGTCCTCGTCGCCAATGTTATGTTCGAAGTACGGAGCACAGGGACTAGTGAAACACTCAAGAGCTGTCAACGCACTGGCTTTAATTTGTCAACAATATCGGGGCGCGGACGCAGCCACGCACACATATACAATATTATACACATATAGGCTGTTACTTTACTTTTATAGATGTTGGGGGCTGCACTCGTCATTATACTGGCCACCCTGGTTGGCTGCCGTGGCGACGTGGATGGGGGGGACCTGGATGCCATAATGGAATACTTTGAATTCACGTCTACTACGTCCCCCACCGTGAGCGCAGGTACGCATTTGGAAATTAGTTATGAACGCAACACCGCTATAGTGTTGTAAAGAGGTTTTATTCTTCCTATTAACTAACCTCGTTGCTGCACTGTAATTGCACTGGCAGGCAATTTTTACAAAAAAGTAAAGCAAGACAAAGGTTAAGCCAGTTAACAGCCTATATTATGTCACACTACTCAGCAAAGGCGTCCTCTGTACAGAGGTTTTACTGGCCTTTGAGAACGTGCCAAGTCAGCACTTAAAATTGCAATTAACTATTCCGTTGACGCTGGCATGAGATTTCATTTTACGTTGCTCAAGGATTTATTTTTATGTGACAAACGAGCTGACATTTACACCTGACATTTGCAACGCCGCCCATGGACATTTGCAACACTCGTAGGGTTGCAAATGCGTTGCCACCTTCAATAAAGTGGGCCCCGGCTACCTCACTCACCATACGATGTTTCGTACTTCACTTTTACTGATCTTCTGTGAGGTCGTGGTACTTACCGTACGTGGACGGACCTGCCCATTCGCACAACAGTGTTGCGTGGCCCTACCACCTTTTAACCAACTCAAAGCGCATATATACTTTTCTTCGAGTATTCCGATTCAGCGGCCAGTTCTTTAGTTGAGATGCTTCAACGGCCTATAAGCTCAGTAGTTCTGTTCTCCAGCAGCCGAAAGGGAGAGTTGTCTGACCGTCGATGGTCTACCCGGCGAGTGCGTCATGTATTACCTGTGCAACAGCAACGGCACTGCGAACACTGATGGTAGCAACGTCATCGACATCAGGTATGTTTTTCTTATTCTTTTTTGTTAGAAAGTGGCACACGAGCTGGCGGTTCACCTGACGTTAAGTGATAACCGTCGCCCACGGACATTTGCAACATCGGTTGCAGATGTATTGCCACCTTTCAACAAAGTGGGCAGTTTCGCAGAAGTGCAACACTCCTACTTTGCGCCAGTCTTCCGTGAGGTCGTGGTACAAACCCGGACGGACCTGCCCATTCGTGCAACAGCCAATACTGTTGCGTGGTCCTACCACAGTTAGTTACCGCATTTGTAGTTTAACTTTAAGAAATTCACAGGGAGCTTGTCAAGACAGAGTACATTAAAAGTCACACATAAGAATACCTCTAGTACCGAATTAAAATATTGTTAAACAAAGCAATGTAATAGGATTTTTTAAGATATTATATTTTCGTGCTGGTCTTCGTCTTTTGGGCGCGAAACCAGAAGACGCAGATACGAATCCCGCATCGCCACAAGATAAGAAAATTAAAAAAAAAACATAATTTTTCAAAGATATTGTCAAAAATGACGTATTTATTTCTCTAACTCTAACCTTTCAACTGTGATCTATCACAGAACGCATCATTGCATGGACAGGGCCGTCCGGGGAAGTACCACGACCTCACAGAAGACCGGCGTGAAGTGGAAGTGTTATACCTCTGCGTTTCGTCTTCTGGGTGAGGTAGCCTGCAAACTAATAAGTGTCGCAGATGTCCATTGGCGGCGGTAGTCACTTAGCAACAGGTGAACCGCCAGCTCGCTTGACTCCTTCTAACATTAAGAAAAAACCTTAATTACGGATTAAGAAGAATGAACTTTTCGCACTTTGCAGAGCACGCGACGGGCCCTGCACGTCATACTTGGATTCCTGCTGTCTGCCACCAGACATACAAATCGCACCAAATGTCACTCCGACTCCTAGTTCTCAGGTAGGAAGTAGTCCACCTTGGTACAGCACCTCGTTGCCTCCAACTTTTTTTAGTTTCATCATCACCATATCAGCCTGTTTGAGTCCATTGCTGAACATAGGCTCCCACACAGAATGCCACGGACACGATCCTGAGCCACCTGCATCCATCGACTTCCCGCACACTTGCACAAGTCGTCACTCCATCTAGTGGGGAGCCCTCCCTCGCTAAGATGCTGCCATTTAAGAACCTTTCTTCTCCAACGGTTATCTTTTAGTTTACACGATAACAATACAGTCGTCCATTTTGACTCTACGACATTGCAACAACACAACAACCAGGTAGGTTGTTAAGATGATCTTTGAAAGTAATTTTTTTGAACTGAAAAGCCTATTATGGATTTTATGCAGGTTTTTGAATGTGATCGCGTAGACAATTATGTTTCATCACTAACGATGTCTTAATTTAGCATCCGGTTAAAGTAAGATATAGTTTATCTAAACGATAATTAGAATCTAAATCAGTTATTTCTCATGTTTAATTTTTTACTATCGTACCACAGTTTAAAGTCAAGTTCACCTCAGGTCTATTATGCACAAGAGTTGTTAAGAGTCATACATTATTGTTAAATAAATCGATTTTTTTCATTTAATCATTTGTTTACAATACAATATTTTTATTATATAATAATATATTCGGCTTTCGTTAAAATTATCTGAAAAGACCGAACACCCAATTATAACCAAATATCCGTCACAAGTCTACGGTTAAGGTAATTATTATCTTTTGACGTTCATGTATTGCGTATTCCGTGAGTTGGGTCACATGAAGTGAGACAGAGGCCCATAAAAAGTCATAGAATAACCTTAAGAAAACGCTTTGTATTAACATATTCATGTCTATAAATAATTATTAAATCGTTCCGTAATAGCTAAATTTTCAGGCACTCGCTATTTCTTATTAACACGAGCAACCCGAATTCAATTCCCGTAGCCGGCACAAACGAAATCGTTGACTATTTTAAGTGCTGACTTATCACGTGCTAAGCGGTGGAAGGCAAAAGCCTTGAGGAAACAAGCATATTTTCGAAACAATAACAAAAAATTCCAACATACATGTAGTCCGTCAACCCGCAGTCGGGTCGCGTGGTGGATTATGCCCTCATATCATCTGTGCAGAGGACGCCTTGGCCTTCTACCTTACTTCATAGTTTACTATAATAGCATAGTCGATTTGGGGGTCCTTGTTTTTTGCGCTGGGTTCGTACCCTTGGCTGCGGATTCAGAACAGCCCTTTGACCATATCCAATTATTTGCCAGCGTCCGGGGTGCGGTTGGCGGAACCCTAACGGAGTGGGGCTGCTCACCATCGGTGACGTTGACGGCGAGGCCAAGTTTGCCGAGTTCCCGTGGATGGTCGCCATTTTGAGGTTATTTTTTTTTAATTTTCATTTAATGTTGACTGGTCTAAAAGGCAAGAGGCGGACTTCGCGGCAGCAGATGCAGTATTTAAGATACATTTGTGGTAGGGCCACGCAGCAGCCTCGGCTGTTGCACGAATGGGCAGGCTCGTCCGGGTAAATACCACGGCCTTACAGAAGACCGGCGTAAAGTGGAAGTATAATAAATACTTTCGCGTTTCGTAGCCGGAGCCCAATTTTCAAAAGGTTGTCAACACATCTGCAACACTCGGGTGTAGCAGATGTCCATGGGTGACGGTGTTCACTTAACATCAGGTGAACCGCCTGCTCGCATGGCAACTTTTCACAAAAAAAAAATCAATTCGGAAGTCTAACTATTTAATTTCGTATTAAGTCGCGGTTGTAAAAGGCTGAGTTGGCTTCCAGGTCGAAGCCGCTGTTCAACAGTGGGGGCCTGCCTTCGGGGCAGCTAATGCAGGTGTATGTTGGTGGTGGCTCCTTAATCCACCCGAGCGTGGTGCTCACCGCCGCTCACGTAGCTGGTGGTGGCAACCTGGTGGCACGCGCCGGCGAGTGGGACACCCAGACCACTAAAGAGCCCTACCCCCACCAGGACCGCGACGTGGCCAGGGTGGTGGCGCACAAGCAATACAACAAGAGTAAGTATATGCCCTGGGTTTAAATATTTGACGACCCGATTGGCGTGGGGAGTAGTGTACCTGCCTCTTGCGCCAGAGGGTGTGGGTTCGATCCTACTGGAAAAATATTGTGTGATGATATTTATGCGTTTCCAGTGTGTGGTGTTTGTATATGTATAATATGTATTTATTTAAACGAGCAATTCTTGTATATATATATATACAAGAATTGCTCGTATATTTCCGAGATTCCGATTTTATATATATATATATATATATATATATATATATATATATATATATATATATATATCGACGCTTGAAAGGCAACCCTAACTAAGCGACACTTAGCAAATTTTACAGGAGAGTGATTTAAAGTTCAAATATAAATTTAAAAAATCATAAAAATCCAACCTATCGTTCGATTTAAATGATGATAACACTGGTAGAATTAATTTTTTTGTGGCTATTGAAATTGTCACAATAAGACAGCTCACACTTTTATAAACACCAGTTTGTGTCGGGTAGATAAAATTTACCTGATTTCATAAACAGGTAAAATTATATAAGTCATCACTGTAGCATATGCTGTAACATGTAAAAATAGGTAAATTTACTTAGTTTAAAATTTTGATACAGAAAAATTGATCTAAAATAATCAGAGTTTAAATTAATAAATCAAGTAAATTTACCTAACCATTATTTAATGATTTTTGTGATTATGGAAATTCTATCTAGTTATTAAAATTACTCCAAACCTAGCTTCGTAATTGACATTAAATCAAAAACTGTATGGGTAAATCAAGCACAAAAATAAATGAAATCAATTATGTGGAATAAAATTCTTTATTAAAATTAAACAAATGCGCTACGTACAAAATTAAATAAGGAAACTAATTAACCTAACATAACATTTAGTCTGAGATCATCTTAAATTGAATAATTGTTATTGCAGTCGCAATCATAAATTACACTATCATGAAGATGACTCATTTTCTAAAAAACTATAACTAACAATTTTAGGTAAATGAATTATCATGAATAAACTATTAAACATAGTAATGTTTGCAAGCTTCTGGACTGAAAAGAACGTGGTATAAACATCGATGGCGAATACATCACCCATCTTCTATATGCCGACGTATAGTCATCATGGCAGAATCGCAGGCGGACCTTAGTACTATGCTCAATGACCTTAAACAGTGCCTCTCAACGGGTGGGCCTTAATATGAATATGGACAAGACGAAGATCATGTCTAATGTTATTGTTGGGAGCACTGTGCTCGAATTTGTTGATCAATATGTATATCTAGGACAATTAGTCCGGCTAGGTAAGTTCAACTTCGACGCAGAGGTCAATCGGCGAATTCAACTCGGATGGGCAGCGTTCGGGAAACTTCGGCAAATCTTCTCGCCGAATATACCTCAATGTTTGAAGACTAAAGTCTTCAACCAGTGTGTGCTGCCAGTGATGACATACGGGACTGATACGTGGTCCTTCACTGCTGGCCGTATGAGGTAGCTCAAAATCGCTCAGCGAACTATGGAGCGGGCTATGCTCGGTATTTCTCTGCATGATAGAGTTTGCAATGAAGACATCCGCAGTAGAACAAACGTAACCGACAAAGCTCAGAAGGTTAGTGAGCTGAAGTGGCGATGGGCCGGCCATATAGCTCGTAGAACTGATAACCGTTGGGGAAGAAAGGTTCTCGAGTGGCAGCCTCGTACTGGCCATCGCAGTATAGGACGACACCCAATAGATGGAGTGACAACCTGTTCTCTGCAGATCTATGGGGGATCTCGGTTAAGGTGATCAGTTCTATTATTGATGCTATATCGCCTTACCTAGCAACTATTTTTAATATTTGTATCAATCGTGGCGAATTTGCTGGCCTTATGAAACATAGTAAAATCATTCCGGTGTTTAAATCTGGTAGTACTTTCGACCCCAATAATTTTAGACCTATCCCTGTCCTGCCAACTCTTAGTAAAGTTTTTGAAAAAATCCTGTTTAATCAGATGTTACAGCATTTTAGCTCTCATAATTTATTACATAACAAGCAAAATGGGTTTACTAGGGGTCGCTCAGCAACGGATGCGGGTGTCAGCTTGTTATGAATATTTTTGAAGCCTGGGAAGAGTCGCAGGATGCCTTAGGTATATTCTGTGACTTAACCAAAGCTTTCGATTGTGTACAGCATCAGACCTTGTTCAGGAAACTACGCCACTATGGCATAAGAGATGCCACACTCAATCTTCAGAAATCGTACTTGAGCCATCGAATACAGAGAGTTGACGTGAATGGCAAGAGATCTCCTGGGGCCCTGGTAAATATGAAGGTCCCGCAGGGATCTATTCTTGGGCCTTTTCTCTTCCTCATTTACATAAATGATCTACCTTATCTAGCTAATAATAATCATGAGATAGTATTGTTTGCTGACGATACTTCTTTAATTTTTAAAGTAAAACGACGTTCTTTAAGTTATGACGATGTAAACAATACTCTATCCACTGTAGTACATTGGTTTAGTGCTAACAATTTACTGTTGAATAATAAAAAAAACTAAATGTATTAAATCTACAACTTCCAATGTTAAACATGTAAAAACTGATGTTCTTTTAAATGGAGAAGCGTTGGACCCTATTGACTCAACTGTATTCCTTGACATAACTATTGATGCCAAACTGTAATGGGGCCCCCATATTAATAGACTGGCGAGTAGACTTAGCTCAGCAGCTTTCGCGGTCAGAAAAATAAGACAGTTAACTGATGTGCATACGGCTCGCTTGGTATATTTTAGTTATTTCCACAGTATAATGTCTTATGGCATTCTGCTTTGGGGTAACGCGGCCGACAGTAATACAATCTTCATCTTACAAAAGAGAGCTATTCGTGCAGTTTACAATCTGGGCCCCAAAGAATCATTAAGAAACTTGTTTAAAGAGATAAAGGTATTGACTGTTGCTTCTCAATACATTTTTGAAAATGTTTGTATGTCCATAAAAATAAGGATAAATTTTCAAGACATAATAATGTTCATGATATAAATACTAGGAACAAAAATAAATTGATCCTACCCACAAGTAAACTGCGTAAAATAAGTAAATGTTTTATGGGATAATGTATACCTACGTTACTACAACAAAATTCCAGAAAACGTTCAAAATGCTAGATTAGATTTGATACGATTGATTCTCTACTTAGTCCTGCAGATGTAGATGGTAGATCGTGATATGAGGTAAGTGATAAATATGGCTGGTTCAGCAGATAAAGTGACTATCTGTTTTGAGAGAGTTTTGCATAATTTGATCGATTACTATGTCTTCATTGAATTTGCGCCAAAATGTTAAATACGTCCTCCCTAAGCGACTGCAGGCGCCTGGTTGAGAACCCGTATAGGCGTGTCACTTCACGTATCGTGTATATCTATACAAAGTTTTTGAAACTTACGCAGTTCCTTAGCGACGGGAAAATAAAATTTGCGTACGGGTAAATTTATCTACTCGCCATGCTTGGTCATTTAGAAAATCAAGTAGAACTATATAACCGACATCATTAACATTAACCGTTATCAACTAAAAATATCTAAGCTCTAATTTTCTTCCGCTTTATTTCAGGTTAACTTATAAAAAAGACACATTCACAAAATATAATAACAAGCTAAAATACGTAACCACATGAATTACAATTGCTTTTTGTAGGTAAGATCTACTAAGTAGTTTCAAAGGGAAATTTCATAACAAGTAAAAATACGTAAATACAAATAAATGAAAAAGTCAATATATAAGAAACCGACTAAGTTCATATTCCTAATTTTCAAAATGTCGATGTGCTGCATATTCTTAAAATGAATATTTTTTTGTCGTTTAGTAAGCACATTATGTAGATTTTGACCGAAATCTCTCAATATCTAAGCGACAAAAAACTCGTCGTAGAACCATGAGACTCAGATCAAACGACGCGAAAAATTCTGGTGATTCGAATGGTATATATAACTCATTTTACGGATTATTGTCGCTTAGTTAGGGTTGCCTTTCAAGCGTCGATATATATATATATATATATATATATATAGTATATAGATATATATATATATATATACTATATATATATAATATAGTATATATATATATATATATATATATATATATATATATATATATATATAATCGGAATCTCGGAAACGGCTCCAGCGATTTTCATGAAATTTAGTATGTGCGTAGATTCGAGGGCGAAAAATCGATCTATCTAGGTTTCATTTTTAGAAAATGTCCTTTTATCCCTGTTTTCAGGGAATGAAGAATATAATTCGAATATGACGGTAAATTTCGCCGCAAGAGAAAATGCCAAAATAGCTCGGTCGGTAATCGGGCGGCCCCAAAACAGACGGCCGTGGTTCGCGTCACGATCATTTACACATTTATTTTTTTACTTTTTTTTCGATTCCAGATCATTGCTTTCGTTATTTTTAATTTTTGGTCGATTTGTTATTTTGTTATTTTTTTCCCTTTTTTTTTTTAAAGTTCTTTCTTTTGTGAAAAACAACAGTTCATATTTTCTTATTATTACGTCGGTAAGATCGAAAAACATGCATATTTCATTACTCAGTAATTTGTATCTAAATGTAATTTCCAAAATACACGATTTACCAAAATAAAAACAAACCGAGCAAAGCTCGGTTCTCCGGGTACTATGTATTTATTTACAAAAGAAATTTATGTTTAAGTATGTTTATCAGGTTTCTAGTACCCATAATACCTGCGTTGCTTAGTTTGGGACCAGAGAACGTTGTGTTAAAATGTGTCCGAAATGTTATTACATAAATATTTCAAAAAAATACACCTTATAATAAACCTTTTACTAAAGGGCGAATTCGTCAGTTAGGTACCTGTCATAAAATACATAAAGAAATTATTATTGCTTAGTGCTTCAGCTACAATATGTAATTGGATAGAAGTATTCTGTATTAAATTGCAATGCTGGGTAAAATGTTCTATTCAATCATAGTCCAACACTCCGCCGCGTTATTTATCGATGCCTCATAACTTCTTAATAAATTTTTTAAACTTCTCTGCTATGCTCGCTTTCTGGCGATGTCAATTTAAAATAAACGATATTCTAACTTGCGATATCAATTTAGAATATCGTTTACCTTCAATTCATTGATTTATATTATCATTCATCTATCCATCAATCACTTACAAATTTTATCGTATTTAATTGCTAATAAAACTACTGTAAACTTCCTCCGCAGATAATCTGTTCCACGACGTAGCCCTCTTATTCCTGAAGCTGCCAATGGTGTTAGCCCCCAACGTGGGCTTGGCTTGCCTCCCTCCAGCCGGGCTGAATCCACTCCCTGGTACCAGGTGCTTAGCCTCCGGTTGGGGCAAGGACCTCTTCGGACAGGCTGGCAGCTATCAGGTCATCCTGAAGAAGGTGAGCTGGTGATAGCAGTATACACTTCCTTCCTTACTTCCTTACTAATATTGTAAACGCGAAAGTTTGTATGTATGGATGGATGTTTGTTGCTCTTTCACGCAAAAGGTAGTGAATTTTATTTAATGAAACTTTACAATAATATAGCTTATACATCAGAATAACATATACGTAGGCTATAAATTATAAAGATTTTGTGTGAATTGTCCTAAAAGTGGCTTCATCTGCAAGAATGAACTGGCTCGACAGGGCAATTACTATGGCCTAATGGAAAGATGAGCGTTGGGGAAGATAGTACTTATATTTTTGGCCTCAATTGGATGAGGGATCCCTGCTGTTGGAGTTGTCTATGGGCAGATTTACTGCTAGCATGTTTGCCGTTTACACTAATAAAAAACACTTTCAAAAAATCCATCGTAAAAATCCTTCTTCACGTGGATTTAGACTAAAAATCATCTTAAGGACATGCGAACGGGAAACTTACTAGTCCTGGACCGCTATCCCACATGATGGTAATTGGCGAAGAGTCCCATATGGTAACAGTTTTACCATAAGACCCCGTAAGTAGTTTTTGCTAAAAATTAAAGACGAAGACACCCAAATCCAGAGCGCCTGTTTGTAGTACAAAAAATATTTTTTGGAAATGTATCACCACGTGGTGAAGCCAATAGCATAATAACTGCTTCAAGCGAACGGTCAATTTAATACAAAAATGTTTATTTCATCAACTTAATCTAATATAGTCATAAGTACCTATTTAGAGTTTTCAAGTAAGAGCAAAAGTTTGTTGTTCCAAGGCCGGTGCCACTCGCACCGCTCTTCCATAGCATTTTACAACAGAATAATAGAAATAACCATAATAGTATTAAGTAATTTTATCAGTAATCCAGTACCCATAGTACAAGCTTTGCTTAGTTTGGTACTAGATAACGTTTTGTAATAATAACCACTTTTTTACTAACGAAAAACAAAACCGACTTCAAAGATCTCGCTGTGTATTCATTTTATAATTCATTTTCAGGGCTTCCCTAAGAATCTCCGGAGCCCAAGATAACATAACGTAATGAATGCAACTAATGATAACATAATGAAACTAGAAATTTAAATTTTTTATAGTGCTAATCACTGCACTTAAGATTAAACGTTAAAGTTTGTAGAAAAAGTACGAAAATTTTGTCGCCGCTGTAGAATCGAACCCGCGTCTTCGGCAATCGCGGCCTGACCCTCTAGCCACTGAGCTAAACGGCTGATAGCCACACCGATGGATATCTTAACGTCTTTTATCTACATTAATTTTTTTTAGCATTTGAAGCAACGCTTGGCGCATCCATTGTTATATCATATAATAATAATGAAACTAATATGAGACCACATCGGAAGCATGAGCTTCCAGATAAAAAAAGAATCATCAAAATCGATTCGCTCGGTCAAAAGTTCTGAGGTACACAATCATTAAAAAAAATACAGTCGATTTGAGAACCTCCTCCCTTTGACGTCGCCTAAAAATGTCTCGAAGTATTTATTAATTTGTTGATACCATCGGCAGCTGGAGCTGCCCGTGGTGGACAAGCGAACGTGCGAGGGTCGGCTTCGTGGCACGCGGCTGGGGCGCTACTTCCAGCTGCATCCCACCTTCATGTGCGCTGGTGGCGAGAAAGGGAAAGACACCTGCAATGGAGACGGCGGCTCGCCCCTCGTCTGCCCTATACCGGTGAGTAAACAACCCATTTTTTATGTGAGAAAGTGGCCAACGATCTGGCAGTGGATGTTAAGTGATAACCGCCGCCCATGGACGTTTGCAACACCCGTAGAGTTGCGGATGCGTTGCCAGCTTTAAATAAAGTGCACCCCGGCTACCTCACTCACAAGACAAAACGCAGAAATCAAATCAAATCAAAACGTGCGTGGCCCTACCACAGTTAACGACGATACGATTTAGGGACCTTCAATAAAAGCCTCCTCCTACCTTAAGGCCGGCAACGCAATTGTGAAAACCGATGTTGCAAGTGTCTATGGGCGGCGGTCGTCGTTTGCCATTACCACTTTTAGCGTCGTTATCGCGCGTGGTTATCTCAAAACGCGCACTGGGAACCAAAGTTACACGGCAAATTTGTGACCATTTCCAGAACTAAAAAGCTAACTGATGCTTACGGTGTTAAGGTTAAGCCTGGCATTTATAAGCTATTCTCCCTCCTTCTACTCTATGAACTATTTAGTTTTTCGACTGCTTTCTTTGAGTTCATTGTTGACCATTTGTCGATAAATGGTAACTTTGAGGACACCGTGGCGCAGTTGCCAAGGTATTGGCTTCTGCGTCGAGGATCGTGGATCGTGAAACTGTCTAACTATCACGGTTCATCAGAAACAGCCCGATGACAGACAGAAGGACACACAGACAGACAGACAGACAGACAGACAGACACCGGATTCTTAGTAATAGGGTAATTTTTCTCGGGTCAGTGGCTTTTCTTTCCGAACCTGTGGTAGCATTTTGACAATCAATAATAAAGTGTAATGCTTCTATATTGAATAAAGGTATTTGATTTGAATTGAGTACGCAACCCTAAAAAGTCCAAACGAGAGCAAATTTTATCATTCCTCTTTTAGGATCAAAGCGATCGCTACATGCAGAGCGGCATGGTCGCCTGGGGAATCGGGTGCGGCGAGGAACTCACTCCGGGCGTCTACGTGGACGTGGCGAGCCTACGCAGCTGGATAGACAGCACCGTGGCGGCCGCCGGACTCGACACCTCCGTCTACACGTTTTGAATAATCCAGAGACAATTCTCAAATCAGGGGTGGTCAACTGTTTTGTCGGGATTAAATTTTTATTGCTTCCAGTACAATTTGTATGCAGATGTTCTGATTTCGGTATGAAATAGTCGGTGGCTGATTATCGCCACACTGTCATTTCAAATCCCACCAACGAGCCTAACCTAAGCTTTTCGAGGAGATTATTATCTTTTAGAAAAGTCAGCACTTTTTATAACTGTCAAACCCATCTGATAACTAAAGTGCAAAAATTGGAAATATCCAAAAAGGCACGGCTCACACGCTTATTATATTATATGTAGAATAGAAGAGAATATACGGAGTAAAAATTAAAAAGATAATAGATTCTAAATGCTAACAATAATTGCATTCACTGTGATCGGTACAGGTTGACAGTCCCTGATCCGTTGTAATTTTTATAATACGTTTTCGTCTGTTGATCTAGATCATTTATAACTTTCAGCGAATTGTATGTTGTTATTTTATAACTAAAGTTATTGCACGTCCATTATTTATTAAGAAACATTAGTGTGTATTTAATATATAGCCAACTTATATATAAAAAATTATACCTATTATGTTAAGGTTTTATTGGAGATCAACCCAGTGTTAAGAAATTGGTGCATGTAAGTGTATTTATTTTATTTTATGCGAAAAGTTGTCAAACGAGCAGACGGTTCACCTGATGTTAAGTGAATACCGCCGCCCATGGACATCTGCCACACCTGAGGGTTACAGATGCGTTGACATCCTTTTGAAAATAGGGCTCCGGCTACCTCACTCACCAGACGAAACGCGAAAGTATGTCATTCTTCCACTTTACGCTGGTCTTCTGTTAGGTCGTGGTACTAACCCGGACGGCCTGCCCATTCGTGAAACAGCCGAGGCTGCTGCGTGACCCTACCACCGTAAAATTTCGAAATACCACTTTATTTCGTATTAAATGTGAAAGATATTAACTATGTTATGAGAAATGCAATCCGTAGAGTGATGCAATTTTTAGGGTTATGTTACGTAATATTATAAATAATAACATACTGGCGACCATTTACAATACTTTACTCTCCAGTTGCTCCTTTCCGGACGACTGGAAAGAAGCCAGGGTTATCCGCATTCGCAAGCCTAATAAACCAGCCAACCACCCCTCTAGTTATCGTCCCATCAGCCTCCTCAGTTGCCTGGGGAAGCTCTACGAGCGGCTTTTATTAAACAGGCTCAATGAGCACGTGTTTTCCAACGGCCTTCTGCCGGCGGAAAATTCGGCTTTCGAGCTAGACATTCCTGTCCCGATCAATGAGTCCGACTAACGGAAAATATCCTGATGGGCCTAAATCACCCTAAACATATTAGTACAGGGGCTCTTTTCTTCGATGTCGTAAAAGCATTCGACAAGCTGGCACAACGGCTTGCTTTACAAGCTAACACTCAAAGTGCCAGATAGGCTCGTACACACCATCCAGGCCTTCCTGTCGAACCGCTCTTTTCGATATCGAGTTGAAAGCACCCTCTCCACAAGCCGCCGCCTCACCGCCGGCGTACCACAAGGCTCCTGCCTCTCACCTTTGCTCTTTACGGAGCGATATATCTAAAGACCCCCAGTCAATCTCGCGCTTTTCGCGGACACGGCGCTCTTTTATTCAGACTGCAACCTTAGACAACTAACCACTCGACTCCAAAGCGCTGCCGACCGCCTCGGCGATTGGTTCCGCAAATGGAGAAAAGAGTGTGGCGATTCACTTCACACGAAGTACTCACCCATAGAGCCGCGTTCGTCTCCGGCCGGCTACACAACTTAACTAACGCTAAAAGTAAAATGCCCTTAAGGCACAAATTATTATTATATAAGACCTGCGTACGACCTATTATGTCTTACGCATGCATGACCTTCGCCCACACGCACCCTACTCGATTGTACAAGTTGCAAATAGTACAATATTAGTTCATCCGCCGCGCAACCGGTGCGCAGTGGTATCAACGCAACGTCGACCTGCACAGCGATTGCAGACTCCCGACGATTCGCGAATATTTTAAAGACCTGACCAAACGGTTCTTCGATAGAGCCGAACATCATCCCAACCCTCTGGTGGTAAGCGCAGCAAATTACCAACCCGACAAAAACGCGAACGTCAACAAGCGTCGCTCGCGAAACGTCCTAATCGACCCGGTCGAGGAAGAGGACTTAGACACGCCGGACCCACTGCCGGGGGTCCCGCCGGACAACACTACACCCACAGTTAGTGCAACAACAAACACACTAGTTCGCCCTCGCCTCCGAGCACGGCGAGACCAACACAACGCGTACACAAGGTACACCCGCGTTCCGGGGCGGTTCTCACCGCCCCCAGCCACCGATTAGCTAATTGCACAGTCGACGGCCATCGGGGTTTCGGTCCGAACCACGACCTCGATGGCCCTTAGATGACACACCATAGTTAAACGCACGCATGAGCAGATGCGTGGCCCTACCCACAGCGGAGGGCCCAAACCTGTGGGTTCTGGCTAGCCCATCGGTTCTGCGTCAGATGAAGCTTTAATAGTCTCGGGACTGAAAGCAAAAACATCAGTTAATACAAGATACAAGAATAATAATATACTTATGAGGCAATTACTATATGTGATACACAAAGTTAAATTAATAGGGCACAAGACATGTCATCCGTAAAAGAGTAAAGCTATTTTTTTAATGACCGCATTTAGAATATGCTCTTCCTGACTAAATAGAAACGTTAGACATAAATAAAAATTTAAGGATTGTAAAGACACGCTGTATAGAAACGTTAGACATAAATAAAAATTTAAGGTAAACTACGGTGAAGTGCACATATCAGAATCTTGTTACAAAAGGTATGATAATAATACAGTTGTGTGTAGTTTCGTCATTAATAAATAAGAATACAAGGCGTTTCGATGCTTTTGAAACAATCGACTTACATAAAAAAATAAAGTTATCGAATGAAACGAGCCGAAACTCGGTGGGGTTGCGTCGTTTCATTACAGAGTTCCCATGACCACCTTCCAGCTCCATCATCAGATCAGCATAATATTGCACTGTCACGCGATTTACACGTATATGCAAAATTTCATTTAATAATATATAATAAAAATACAAATAGTAATTTCAAATTATTAACAAAGTAGGTTGCCAGTGACGTAACGTTGCGACCTGTGAACATCACTCAGTTCTTTTTGTCCGTCCGTATATGATTAAAACGGTTCAAGGCACACACTCAAATCTGGCAACTTGACTTCATAATATATGTCATAATAATTATTTCACGTGCCGTTAACCGAATATGCGATTAATGTTATCGCAATATCGCAACAATTCCGCCAACACATCATCAAACATAAATAAAACATCAGATTTTTAATTCCCTCGTGCTATTCCGATTAATACATAATTCGAAATTGCGTTATGCCTGTCGCAGGCGAGAGCATTACAGTGATATACCTATTTAAATTTGAAAACGGAATTATATTGTTCTGTGAAGATGATAGTTAACATTGACCTCACATCATAATCAGCTCATCATTGATGTGTTTCGTGATTCGCGGAATACGAATGTCGTAAACTTGGTAAGTTATCAACGCCATCTATGAGTGAACGGAAAACGAAGTTATAGAGTGGTCGCGTCCCACGCTTGTATTAACAGCCTATACATATCCCACTGCTGGGCAAAAGCCTCCTCTTTACTGAAGGTATTAAGGCATAGGCCACCATACGATCCCACCGCGGATTGGCGGATGTTTAAAAATATTTTTTGATACGTCTGCAACTTTTCTTTATGGTTTACGTTACCGATATATTGGGCTAAGGCGTGGTTTGCCATAAGAACGCCTTGAGATTAAATTTTTACGTCACGTGCCATTTCGATATCAGATATAGGGAAGTAGTGACGCATAAGCAAACTGTGTAGGGCATCTTTATCTGTAGCGAGACCCCGCAAGCATGCGTTATCTTGCCACCACAAGCCCAGCAAGGAATGAGGTTCACTGGTCTCTAGTCTCTATAGAAAAAAGACATTGTCCCTCCTGTCGAAATATTTTTCGTTATTATTTCAATTCTAAGAAGTATAACCTTCCTTCTTACCTTAAGGATACCTTCCAATACCTTCACTCTGACCCTGACAGAGTATCTCGTTCCATCAACCTACTTAAGATTCACATCATCATCATTAGCTCCTCTTTTACTGTTCAAGCTACAATCCTCTGGAACGCCCTTCCCTATAAGATCAATATATATACAATTATAGTGTTAAGTGAATAATTATAGTGTTAAGTGAATGCCGCCCATGGACATCTGCTACACTCGAGGGTTTTCAAAAGCGTTTGACAACTATTCGCATAAAAATAAAGAATTAGATTCATAATTCTTTCTTTTTTTATTTATAAATTGTTGTCGGATTAAAGTCGTGTGTACAGGACAACGTCAGTTGGGCCCGCTAGTTACTTTTAAATTTCTTAGCGCACAAACGGTAAAAGATATGCCCTCCAACATTATGACGCAAATTTACTTTCTTATTCATCGTGTTCCATTGAGTAGGTTGCTGTTCAATACTCGTTGATGATGCAATGCTTCTTTGATAATATAAATATAGCCCTGTCAAAGGTCACTGGGATCGAGGTCAGTGTCTGCGTTAGCTGTCAACCTGTCATTTTTTATTTAATAAATACATTTTATGAATACTTTTTATATTACTTTTATATTTAATTTATACATACATTTAGATTTGTAGATCCTACCTAATTCACAATTTCATTAAATGTCGTAAAGTTATATGAGTAATATTTGATGTATAACTGTCAGTAATACATTTAAAAAATGCTAATAACATTAATTACATTGACACCACAATAAGTTAAACAAAAGCTCGATGTCCACAAATAGCGCTATTTTCAAGCCAGTTCCTGCCTCGCACAACCGCTCTGTGGAACCAGCTGCCGCCGGCGGACTTTCCGAACCGTTACGACCTGGGAACCTTTAAGAAGAGAGCTTACACTTTCCTAAAAGGCCGGCAACGCATTTGTCAACGGGTGTTGCAAGTGTTCATGGGCGGATGTAATCACTTACCATCAGGTGAGACTCCTGCTAGTTTGCCCCTTTTCTCCATAAAAAAATCTTTGTGGTTTGCGGTGATCGCTTCTCAGGAAAAGAAAGGCTTGCTAGCTCAGTTATGTGCACTACATAAAAACACGATAATTTGCCTCTTTTGTCTAGACCAAAACAGTGCGGACGAATGGCAAATAAGTACTCGTACTGTTTTATAAACAACTAAAAGAGTAGAAAGTAAAGTATTGTTACAATTATACAATTATTTACGTTTGTTGCATCCAAAATCCTGTATTCGCGGTAATAGATTTTATGTGAGTGTAATTATCAAGTAGGGATGTAGCAATTCCAATGAAACCTGGTTTTTACTTTTAAACACTTGTATTAAAACACACCAAACTCTTATCTTTACAAATTTTACAATAAACTATTATTAATAACTAGCAACCAGCCCCGGCTTCGCACGGGTGCAATGTATTTTTGAATCACTCTACCTTGTAAATAAAAACGCATCAAGATCCGTTGCGTCCTTTTAAAGATCTAAGCATACTTAGGGACAGACAGACAGCGGGACGACTTTATTTTATACTATGTAATGATGATAGAAATCATGACATTATCAGCCTATACATGTCCCACAACTGGGCAAAGGCCTCCTTTGTACAGAGGGTTTCAGGGCATAGTCCACCACGCAGCCCCACTTCGGATTGGCGCACTTCAGATATCTTCGAAACATTTTTTTAGTTATTATTTCGAAAATATGCAGTTTCCTCACGATGTTTTCCTTCATCGCTGGGTCAGCACTTAAACATTCGTTCGCGCCGGCACCGGGATCGAACTGACATTACTCGAGTATATTGAATTAGAGGCGAGCACCCGGACACTGAGCTATCACGGCTATTAACAAAAAAAAAATATTGTAGAAAAGCGCGGGCTGCTTGAAGTCAATCGTTATAATATTTTAATAACAGTATATATAATATACTGGTAAAATAAGTCATAATGGTAATATCTTAAAAAGCACACCAGCTTTTCTGCAACACATTTTTTTTGTTAATCACACTACTCATAATTTAAATTTATTGAAAATTATTTTTTACTACTTTTAGTTCGGTTTACTACTTTTAATTAAACTATTGTTTATTTTTTAGTTCTGCTAAGTATAAAAGCGTGTTTTTTTTTTAATATTTTTAAATGCGTACTTGGCACAAGAAGACTACCGGCTATCGGATTTTGAAAATAGCTAATCCAGAAGGTCCTTTTCAGGATAATGGCAAAAACGCACTAGCTCTCTTTCACTTTACCTTAAATATTTACCATCTTTAACGGCCAACAACCCTTATTCGCGGCCTGCGGCATAAACCACGAAGCTAAACGGCTGATTGCCATACCGACGAAAATCTTAACGTCTTTTATCTACATTGTTTTTTAGCATTTGAAGCAATGCTTGGCGCATCCATTGTTATATCCTTTCCAGCATACAAACAATTTCGAATATCGTTTTACAACCATAATTCGAACGAGAGATGTCGCCATTGCTATTTAGAAATTTAAATTGTTTATAGTGCTAATCTTTGCAATTAAGATTGAACATTAAAATATGTAGAAAAAAAAGTATAACAATTCTACTTCACGCCGGTCTTCTGCGAGGTCGTGTACTTAGCCGGACGGACCTGCCCACTCGTGCAACAGTGAATGCGATGCTACGAAGACCACTGCCCCGTTGAGCTTCCAAATCAATATAGCCAAGGGTATACGCAAGATTTACAGATCAGAGACGGACACTGAGGACAACAGAATGGCGTGGACCACAAGGCAAAAGAAATAGGGGCGGACCCTTTTCACGCTGGGAAGACGAGATCGAAAAAACAGCTGGCCCACTCTGGGAACAAGTAGCGCAGGACCGAGACAAATGGAGGTCTTTGGAGGAGGCCTTTACCCACACCTAGGGATTCTGTAGATAGGGACAGTAATAAATATACTAAATAAGTAATATATATTAAGTATATAAATAAGCAATAGATTAAATAAGTAAAGTAGTTAAAAAAAAACAATAATTACACAAATCTTACTAGAATAATTTAAGTTTTTTTTAAATATGTAAATCTACAGAAGAAATAAAGGCTTTTTTATTGTTATGTATTATTTATTTATTATACGCAAGACTGACACAACTGGTGCATAAGTTTTGCAACGTTTTTGTTCACGTTGCGCAATAGTTGCACAAGTCATGTTTTGTAGTTATAAAGTTTCTTATGCGGTCTGTTGGTCATTGTTAGAGCAATGAACTCATATATTTGTTGCACTATTAATTTATCGTGTAAACACAGTAAAAGTTATAAATTCAAGTGACCGTCTATAAGACATTTATATTATTGTAGGGTCGCGTTGCCCATCCGCAGTATGGCGCGCCTACACTGAGGATTGGCATCCATCACATAAAAAAACCGTTCAAAACTTTTAAGTTAAAGTTTTTTTTTTGTTAATTTTTTTTTGTTAATATTGTATTGTGATCTAAATTAAATGTGTGTACCAAATTTCAGATCAATCTGACAACGGCAAGGTGCTTAAATTTCAATTTCAAATTTTGACCCAAAAAAACAAATTCCGTACGGGTCGAGCTAAATAAAACCGTTTAAAAAGTAAAGTACATGTCCCACTGCTGGGCAAAGGCCTCCTCTGTACACAGGCTATCAGGGCATAGTCCACCACGCGACCTCACTGCGGATTAGCGGACTTCACATATCGTCGAAATATTTTTTTTGTTATTATTTCGAAAATATGCAGTTTTCCTCACGATGTTTTTGCTCCGCTGAGCATGTCATAATTCAGCACTTAAAATTAATAATTTCATTAGTGCCGGTGATCGAACTCAAGTAGCTCGAGTAAATTGAATTAAAGGCAAGCGCCCGGACACTGAGCTATCACGGCTCTTTTGTGACAAAGGAGTAGTTATTATTTGAAGTATCTAACAGTGGAATATGTATAGGCTTCTACTGTATTGTTACAAAAACTGAGGAGATTTCTAGTAAAGATTATAGATTTATAGACAATACATTTTTATTCATTCGAGTTTCGTCTGGTGCGTTAGGTGCCCGACACCAATATTAATAAAGATTGTCAACGCATCCGCAACGCTTCTGGTATTGTCGATGTCCATGCAGTTTTCAATTAAAATCAGACGAACCGCCTGCGCGCTTACCAAATTTTCACATAAATATACAAAGATGTTGTAGGCATTTTGCCAACCATCGACGAAATGCAAAAGTTTCAATGCATTCACTTCAACGTCAGTCGTATGTTAGATTGTGGAATTTACTCGAACGAGCCAAGTGTATAAAACGGTAAAAATAATCATATTTGTTTCCCATACAACAGACTCATGTCACGTTGGAGCCAGTGGCGGATTTGCCCTCTGGCCCAGTAGGCCTAGGGCGACCACATATTAGAGGCGGCCAATCGTGATAAAAAATTCACTGATGATAACAACATATATGATGGGCGCTGAAAAAGGGGCGGCTGAAAATTACTACATGGGCTGAGGCCTAAGGCGGCCAAGGCTACAAACCCGCCACTTGTTGGAGAATTAGTTGTAGTGAATAGTTGGGAATATTTTTATTCAGTTTTTTTAGTATTTGTTGTTATAGCGGCAACAGAAATACATCATCTGAAAAATTTCAGCTGTCTAACTATCACGGTTCATGAGATCGAGCCTGGTATATACAGACGGACAGATAGCGGAATCTTAGTAAAAGGGTCCCAATTTGCTCTTTCGGTGCTGAACCCTAATTAATTAAAATATTTTTTTCAACCTCTGAAAATTAAAAACTACTGAATGTCAAGCAATGCCTAACAGGATTAGACCCATTTTCCATTTCCGTCAGTTTATTTTAAATATCGAACTTCTGAAAGCGGGTGGAGAACGGATACTTCAATCCGATTCGAACCTTCACTTTGGCTCTTTAATCTTGTCCTTCAGGACAGTGCCATACCAGAGGGTAGGAGCCGAGGTGATATGGTGTTGTTCTTCAAGAAAGGCGATGACGTGCTCTTGAAGAACTATAGGCAGATATCCCTTTTGAGCTTTTATAACTTCCAGTTTTACGAACAAGCCAGTTTCTGAAAAGGCTCAATGTGTGTTGTTAGTGGTGACATCGAGACCGAGACGTGGTCCTTCATAGCTAGCCCAATGAGAAAGCTCTATATAAATCAGCGTCGTATGGGCTAGTTCGCATCGAAGATATCCACAGTAGAATACATAAATTATATAGCTCAGAAGATTAGTAAGCTGAAGTGGCAACGGGGCCGCAATATAGCTCGTAGAACCGATAAGAAAAGGAAGAAAGATTCTAGATTGGCAACCTCGTACTGGCCATCGCAGTGTAGGATGACCCCTCACTAGATGGAGTTAGTTAATGTATGAAAGTTGGTCAGAATGCTTCGTGTCAGTCTGTGGGGGAGATCTATGTTCAGTAGTGGACAGGCTGAAATTATGATGATGATTTTAAATGTGCTGCACTGATGATTAATTTCGTTTTAGAGAGTCATTCTATCGTCGTCTGCTAGTTTGCCCCAATCTCCATGAAAAACCCTGAGCTCACTGCATACTTGGTTATCTCACATAACCCCAAAGCGTTGATAAGTTCACATTATATATTCACGTCTTCGCACCGCCCGCGGTAAGCACGCACGTCACGTGTTCGCGAAATCGTGATTTTAACTTACGTGTGCGTCTCTCTCGCACGCGTACAAACCAGCTTAAGCTGTCGGATGCTGCCTCCCAACCGGTGCAAGCTGTGGATGGCCTCAGAAAACGTACAAGTGTTTTGATCTCCTCTCAATTCACCAGTCTCCCTCAGTAGCGTTTGGTCCTCTTTAGTGGTCGGTTGTGTGCTGTTCCCATTTCAAGTTCGATTCCTCGCGACGGATTTTCAATTATGAGGTGAGTTCGCCTCTTTTGCTGTACGATGTATTGTGGGCCGTTTTCTAAAAAAATAGGACACCTAAAATATTTCCAAGCTCATCTACTGTTTATGTTATCTGTGCAATTTTTTTCATATAGTGCATATTAATCTTCGATCGATTTGACCCTGTGTCAACAGATGAAACCTTTTCAAAGTATTAATACGTAAGTATTAATATGTTGAATTGAACTAAATATATCTATAAATATATCTGTTCATGTTGTTTATGTTTTTATTTGTATTTTGTTTATCATTCTTATTGGATTTATGTATTACATGGCTTATATTATAAAGTTTTATGTGCATACCGATGAACTTTTACCCGAGGTACTAATAATTGTACTGTGTGAATACATACATTATAAAATATTAGACTTATCTAAAAACACTCTTCCACCTTTCACCCCTAAGTTTACTGATAAATTATCTTATTCGAAATGTATTAATAAGGTTAGATAATTCAAATTATAAACTGTTATGTTAAAAAAAGCAAGAAGATCCTTACTATAATATAATATTATAAACGCGAAAGTTTGTATGTATGGATGGATGTTTGTTATTCTTTCACGCAAAAACTACTAAACGGAACTTTACAATTATATAGCTTATACATCAGAATAACACATAGGCTATAATTTATATACATATTTTCATGTATATCTGTCTTTCTGTCTGAATGTTACGCCTTCAGTCCATTCTACGCAGACGTAGTCGCGGGCAGCAGCTAGTAAATAATAAAGATATTCCCATGTATGATTGGGTTGACTCTGGTCCTTTTAGTGAACCCATTACCAAATACCAATGAGGTTTTAATAAAGATGACGCATGTCCATACTGCACGCCGCTTAATAATTCGGCTTCAATACCGAAACCTTCGATATAGAAATAATTTACCGTTACCAAGCTCCTCATTAGCCCTCTTTCAATCAGGACCTTACGCGACGTGTGTAAAAATATACAATAAAATACCAAATAAAATTTAGGCAATAAAAAATTGCAATCAGTTTAAAAACGAAATGAAAAAACTCTTATTAAACAAGAGTTATTATAGCACACACGAATATTTAAGCGACTAAAGTGCACCACAATACTTTAATATTCTATATTTATAAAATATTATGATTATGAAATTATGTTATATTAATTTATTATAAATTATTAATGTTATGTTTATAAATATAATTAAATTAATATTAAGTTTTATGGACATTGCACGCTTAATTTAAATAAAAAAAGTCTTTGTGTTTTAATTCTAATTAATTTAATGCTAATTGTATTTAAGTCTTAACAATTTTTACTATTGTTATGTCCTAGCAGGGTCCATGATGATTCTTAATTTTAAGTTTTATTGTTTTTACCTAAGCTACATTGTGGAATGCAAATAAAGAATAAAGAAGAAATAAATTTTACCATACGTAGCATACGTTACTGAAAGTTGTCAAATAGGTATATAAAAACCTACTGATTAATTGTCTTACTTAGTAAATGAAACATCTCTTGAATTTTTTTATTTTATGTTACCAATACCTAAGAAAAAGCAGACTACGTTGGTAGCACTGAACATGCTGTCAAACATTTAAAAAAATTATTTTATTTTGTCGAAAGTAAAGTAGGTTTTCACACCCACTCGTTGCCAGAAAACGCAAATTTCGTGTAGTTATCAAGGGCGTCCCCAAAGAGTCGGATGTCGACAAGGCAAAGACCGATATCCGCACTCAGGGATACCCTGTGCATGCCGTACGACGCCTCAGGCACCCCAGAACCCATGTCTCTATGGACATGGTAATGGTTGAACTTAACCCTACCCCGGAAGGTAAGGCCATCTTCAACCTGAAGAGGGTCTGTGGTCTCAGCCCCCAATGATCAAGCCCCCGCGTAAATCAGGAGTTCAGAAGTCAGGAGCGGCCACCCGGCTAGCTATAGGGGCTGCGCTAAAGCCCCGAAAACTTCTGCGAGGAAAGCGCCCGCGAAAATAACATTAGTTTAATCTGTGCCCGCAAAATTTATTCCCGCGCCCGCACCTGTAGTAAATGCCTGTCCGAAACCCCAAGTAGTGGCGCAGATAATCGCGCCCCGCTGTCCGCCGAGGCTGCAGGTCAACACCACAAGTAATTACCGAAAACAATGACGACCCTTTTGCCCAAATGGAAAATATCTGCGACTACTTAGAAGGGATAAATAAACTCAATCTCAAACTATTCTAGAGCACAAAATACTTGTAGACGCCCTCTTGGTGTTTACAAGTCAAACGTAAAAATTTATAGCCCATGCAAGAAAACCGCCGCGTCGTTACTTAGAACCCCTAAAGAACTTTAATGGAAAGTAGAACCGCAGGTAGATTAAACCTCGGACACTGGTTGTCTCGTATTTTAACGCAAACCGCATTAGGGATCAAGGAGACGAAATCACGGAATTCTTCCGCGATCATAATGTACTTATATTTCTAGTGCAAGAGACCTTAAAACTTGCCGAGTATCCTAGATATTTATTTATTTATTTATTTATTTATGCTTTATTGCAAAACCTTAAAAAAGGATTACAAAGGGCGGACTTAATGCCATTTGGGCATTCTCTCCCAGTCAACCCGGGAGATATTATGTTATTCAAGGAGATCTCTGTCGACATCGAGTCGATAGAGACAATCCAAGAGTTAGATGCAGATCACAGGCCCGTCCTGTGCAACCTGGACCAGAACACCGGTGCGGTCCTTCCAACCAAAACCGTAGTGGACTGACATCGTCTTGAGGTCAAACTCAAGGCCTTGGACCCCTAGGATATAGTCAACCTACCCGAGACGATAGCTACGTTCGATGACGCAAATCGAGCGATAGCAAGTCTCCGCGAAACCATCACTTCCGCAGTCGCAGAGTCAGTGGCGTTGGTTTAATTAAAGTTATTTAACTAATTAATTTGCTGTTTCAATATTACAATCATACATATTTAGATTCATTTTGAACAAAACTTATGAAACTATGTCATATTTCCATGAAATATTAATTATTTTTCGCCAAATTTTCATTAAGTGTGTTTTTATTTGAAATTAGCTGATACCCGTCATTTCGTAGGCTTTGATCATCATATTAACAACTATACACTTTGCTACGCCTTCATTGAACACTTAAGCACTTATAATTATCGTTGATTCTTGAAACTCGAAAGACGTCGTTAATGGTAGATATCACAAAAACTTTTTTTTTTTAATAAGGTCCTAGTGTCTATGAAATAAAACTCGGAAGAATTAGTTGAAATATTTTATTTATTTAATATTTACAAGATTAAATCTATCTAAAATTAAATATTATTTAATAAACCTAATTGAAATGTGTTCTGTAGTTTTCACGAAATATTATTTACGTCATCACCAAGTGTTCTCTACGTCTATTTTCCTATTAAATACCTCGATGTCTCACAATATTGCTACAAAGTAAAGTGGCGCGATATAATATTTTGTCCTGGAGATTCTCAGGTGTCCCTCTGGACTGGTTTCCGTCTGGTGGCGAGGCCTTATTAGCATTATCTTGGTCCCTTATGGTGAAGCCGAGAGGAAACCCGTTGTGCTGACCTTTAGTACAAAATCTATGTGGGCTAATTGGGCCCTCATTGGATGCGTGCAAGAAGGGTGCGGGGAAAGGTCAAAGGTTGTAGGTGGAGTAAATTTCCCATAATTTGCGTAGGTCGAGTCGTGGGGGAAGACTTGTTCCTATCCTCTGCGGTTTCGCAGGACCTAAAGCTTAAGTTTAAAGACATTAAGTTTGGTGAACGCGTTGCCATACCTACAGTTGCGGGGCACTTTTTTTGGTTGGATCGGCTTATTTTGTTGCTTTGACTGTGAGGCATCGTTTTAAATGAAATTGATTCTTGTCGCAATTCTAGATACGATTTCTAATTACTGTGGTAGTGGCACGCAACAGTCTTCGCTGTTACACGATTGGGCAGGCCGGTTCGGGGAAGTACCACGACCTCATAGAAGACCAGCGTGGCATTCTTCTGTGTTTCGTCTGATGAGTGAGGTAGCCTGGGCCCACTTTATTATAAGGTGGGAACGCATCCACAACCCTACGGGTTTGGCAAAGTCGATGGGCGGCGGTTATCATTTAACATCAGGTGAACCGCCAGATGGTTTGCCACTATCTTACATTAAAAAAACATAGAGCTTGTGTCATAATCACATAGGGATAAGGGAATCAATGGGTGGCTGTTATCACTTAACGTGAGGTGTACCACCGGATCACTTGCTCCTTCTCCCATAAAAGAAACTTAGCAATCGCGACTCTAATAAACTCTTACTGATTCCGTCCTAGCATCCTTTCGTTGAGTTGCTTAAAATAAAACGTTACATGGCGTTTTCCAGGGATTACTAAATGAAAATGGATTCGGAAGCCTTTTTTGACAACGATTCTAATATTTTCTTCTTTGTCCTACCTCTTATCCCACCAAGGTGGTGTCTGCGCAACAGTTAAATTATTAATGACTAGGCTAGATTTTTACCGGCCGCCAGCCCTCCTTGAGAACACTCCCAACAAATATCTGTGGGTCACACAAATACTTGTCTACATTTGGAAACAAACCCACGAGCACAGGCGACGAAGCCAACGGCTTCATATGGAAAGCCGTGCTAACACCACCTTAAGAGCAATAAGTGCAGAAGAAAGGAGAAGATTGCATGATCTCTTTCTGGTTCTTCTGCGTTAAGCTCATTCATAATTTGTGAACATACAATTGAAGTGTTTTTTTTTTCTTATGTGAAAAGTTGCCAAGCGAGCAAGCGGTTCACCTGATGTTAAGTGAATACCGCCACCCATGGACCTCTGCTACACCCGAGGGTTGCAGATGCGTTGACAACCTTTTGAAGTTTGGGCTCCGGCTACATTACTCACCAGTTCTGTGAGGTCGTGGTACTTACCCGGGCGAGCCTGCCCATTCGTGCAACAGCCGAGGCTGCTGCGTGGCCCTACCACGTTGAAGTGTAAGTGGAAACCCTATATAGAATTAAAAAACAATTACCGTGTCTTCGGTACGCGTCACAGGTGCTCGCAGTTCCTCGTAGCAGTGGCGCTGTGCTGTCTGGTACAAGTTCAGGGGAAGCCGGTCATGACTATACCAGAGTTCTTAGAGCGAAACGACAAAGTGTTGATGTCGCGCATGGGCGCAGATGATGGTGAGTTTTACTTTTTTCATCTATATTTAAGTTATTCCTCCCGTTGTACCATAACATAAAAAAAAATAAATCGTAACTTCTTAAATGGCTAAGTATTTTTTAATTATATTTTGTAATGTGGTTATTGGTATGCTGTGAAGTTTCCGAATAATAATAATAAAAAAAATAAGGAGTCTATGAAGTCTTACCGATCGGAGCGCAGCGATTTGTTTGGTATTGAAAAACATTCCTGCAGTAAGATGATTTTCCTATTTATTTTGCCTCCTGTTTTCGAAACATAAAGATAAACCCAGAGGCGTAACGATGATCCTTTAAGTCGTATTTTTCCAGTGCAAAAATTCAACCCACGACGGAGATTAAAGTTTCATCCAGTCGAGTCTTCTATGATAGGACAAACGAAAGTAAAACATTAAGCATAGCCCGTATTAACTATGGCATGGGCAAGGGCCCAAAGCATCATTCCGGTGGATTCTCAGTTATTCACAACGTGAAGTTTTCGAAACATTGAGAATTCAAAAATTTGTATTCAAACACGAACAGATAAAATAATTTGGTACATTCAAAAATAAATTGATGCCTCCGTGGCGCAGTTGTCAAGGTATTGGCTTCGGCGTCGGGGGTCGTGGGTTCGATTCCCACACGGAACAACTAATTGTCTGGCCCACAGACAGTTGTTTCGCATCTGGGTGTTTGTCCACGTGAAATTTATGTTTGTAAAACGTCCTTCCAACACAGGATAATGTTATCCTAAAGGGCAATGTTTTAAAAAAAATTTGCACTGGATGAATTTGTCGAAAATAATTTTTATTTTCCAATTCCAGAAAACGTGTATATTGCTATTGAGCGGGCTGTAAATAATCTTCTCCGATCGGCCAGTGAAGTGAAAAGTAAGTATTTTTATTATCAAAACAAGCTTGACGAAAACGTATAAAATACAGGGTTATTTTATAGACGACGGACATATTAATGTTGCATATGCAGAATTTTATTCTAAATCTGAATCTGATACGTATTTGTAACCTCATTATTTTTTCAAAGATAATTTTTTTTTTCCAAAAATTATGGACACCCTATTATAAATTCCTACCTTACCGTCTCAATACAATAACCTATTCACGAGCACTAAAACTGTTCGCTGAACGCATAATTACTAACCCGCTTATCAAAAGGGGGACCACTCTTAACGGGATAAACAAACAATGTTTGAATTAATATTTTTCTGATGATTTCTTGTCAAAATAAAATATTAATATTCTTTTGAATTATGGAATGCTCAATTAACATTACTTTAAAGTATGTATTTCGTCTAAAAAATGACCCTGTATACAGGATCATAGTTTTGCTCTGTGATGTTCATACAATACGAGTATTATGTCAGATACATAGCAGTAGTGTTTGGGAAAACTTACGAATATTACTTAATCGAATTCAGAGTCCTAGAAAAATTACAATTTATGTTTTTCAAGTAAAACTTCTCTAGGCGTGACTAAGGGGTAACAGAATGCTTTGGACGCCGACAGTGCAACGGGAACACGTTACGGCTATGACAAACTTCTGACAAGCATTTTATAGTACCTACCTAGTCAAAGTAAAGAAACCAGCGATCAAAATTTTCCCCTGCACTTGACTTTTGCAGGATAAATTAAAAGTATACAAAACCAGAAAACTCGCAACTCGGAAATTCAAAACACATTCTGACGATTCTGTTTGGTCATGCTTGTTTAAATATGGAGTTTTAATTGTTTTACATGGTCACTTCAATTTACGTTGTCGTTGTTGTGTTAAATGTGGTCACACTAATTCTGAATTCACATGAATAAAATTAGAACAACCTTTGCAGCCCCAGATGATGATAAAACCAGACTGCTCATTTTAAAGACTTCACAATCCGAAGAGGCAACAACTGACGCCCCAGGTAACATTTTTACCACAGCAGTAGTAGATAACTGGATATAATACATTTCGTACTATAGTAACCATAATTTTTAACAAAAAACTACCGACTTCAATCAGAAAATTAATAAAAACATTGTTAATAACTATAGGATTCAATAATGGCCCTCGATTTCTCTGGGATGCCATCATCAGATCTGGGTTTCTTTATCATGGTACCACCCTTTTCCGATAAAAAAGAATCATCAAAATCGGCTCATAAACGACGAAGTTATCCGGGAACACACATAAAAAAAAATAAAAATACATACGGTCGAATTGAGAAACCTCCTCCTTTTTTGAAGTCGGTTAAAAAGCAAAATTCATTGAGCTATGGAACATTCAAAAATAAATTGATGATTCCGTGGCGCAGTTCCCAAGGCATTGGCTCCGGCGCCGGGGGTCTTGGCTTCGATTCCCGCACGGGACAAATATTTGTGAGACCCACAGATAATTGTTTCTGGGAGACGTAATGTTTTTGAAACGCCCTCAATACATAATAATGTAATCCTAAAGTAAGCGTGTTGATTTTTTTTCTATAAAAAAAAGCAGCTAATGTAGTTACAAAAAAATATCTACCGGTATTTAAACCTACTTAATATTGTTACGAAGGCACAAACAGGAAAGATAGCAAATATAAATATAAGTACCTACCTATATTGATGGCTTAATTTAAATTTTGCATACTTATATATTATACTGTTTCGTTATTTTTTCAATGTTCTTTTAGAGATAAATTCTTGAATAATTTTTTCTTTTTTTATAAAAATGGCCTATATCCTTTTTAATATCTCTAAGAATATGTTTAAAAAGTTTCATGCTAATCAGTTCAGTAGTTTTGACGTGAAAGCGTAACAAACAAACTAATATTCACATTTATAATATTACTAGCTGCTGCCCGCGACTACGTCTGCGTAGAATAGGCTGAAGGAACATTCAGACAGATATACATAAAAATATGTGTATATAAATCATAGCCTAGCAATTTCTTCCAGGCAACCTTATTACACTCATCAGACCAATAAATGATTTGATTTGATTACTGTTGCAGCCTTTGCTGATGACGATGACGCACAGCTAATGGTGGAGATTTATAACGCTACACCTCGGTCCGAAGTTGCCACAACTAAGGCACCAGGTAAGATGGATTACATTCCTAAGGTGGCAATATCTTCCAGGCAACCTTGTAACACTAATCAGAGCAATACATGATTTGTTTTTATATTTGAGGTTCTCACTAATTCTGGCATGCATAAAATGAGAATTACTGTTGCAGCCTTAGATGATGAAGACGAAAGCAGACGGCTAATGGCAGAGATCTTTAAGTTTACACCACGGTCCGAAGCTGCCATTACAACAACATGCAACATTTTTTTTAATGTGTTAATGTGGCAAGCGAGATAGCGGTTTACCTGATGTTAAGAGAGAGGCATTTGCAACACCCGTAGGGTTGCAGATGCGTGGTCTTTTAATAAAGTGTGCCGCGGCTACCTCACTCACGAGACGAAACGCAGAATTACAACACTTCCACTTCACGCCGATCTTCTGTGAGGTCGTGGATCGAAATCGGACGGACCTACCCATTCGTGTACCAGCGAACACTGTTGCGTGGCCCTACCACAGTTACCTGGGTTCATTAATGTCGGTGTCGGCACCAATGATATTGTTAATTGCAATTTTAAGTGCAAGGCCGCGCTTCCACGGACTATCATGGCAATAGTTAATATTATACTATTACAGTCAGCAAATATGTAACATGCGAGACTCAAATACCATCATGTAAGCATGTTATCTTTCCTTATAGAATTTAATTATGATGACTTCATGCAGAGCTTGCAGAAGGGTGAAGAGTTAGGAACCAAAGTCGCTACAAATGCGCCCTTTAAAGGTATGAGATACAATACAGTAACAATATCAGTCTATCATAGCATATACAATATCAGAATATCATAGCAGACCCTGGCAATTGCTGGGATAAATGCTAGGTAGAAGAAGAAAACAATATCAGCCTATCGCCGATCATTGCTGATGGTAAGCCTCCCCTAAGTGCGTCACCTATCGCGGTCTTAGACAGCCCGCATCCAGACAGAACTTACAAACAGGCCAGGCGCCAGCCGACCACTCCTCCTTGTAGAATTGAATAGCATAAAATAGTATATACTTTACTGCACACAATAAAATACACAACAGGAAAATACAATAAACATAGTTTAAATATTGGCGGCCTTATTGCTAAGGTAGCAATTTCTTCCAGACAACCTTGTTACACTCTTCAAAGCAATAAATGATTTAATTTGATATTTGAGGTACTCACTAATTGTGGCATGCATAAAATGAGAATTGCTGTTGCAGCCTTAGCTGATGAAGACGAAAGAAGACCACGGTCCGAAGCTGCCACAACTGAGGCATCAAGTAAGATGGATTACATTTTTTTTATGTATCAATGTGGCAAGCGAGCTGGCGGTGTACAAGATGTTAATTGATAGCCGCCCTTTGACATTTGCAACACCCGTAGGGTTGCAGATGCGTTGCCACCTTTTAATAAAATAGGCGAAGACTAGAATAAAATAGAATCTCACCCCAGACGAAACGCAGAATTTATAACACTTCCACTTCACGCCGGTCTTCTCTGAGGTGGTACTCTATTATAAGCTTTGCAGTTTTCTGTGAATTATACTGGTGAGCAGTGATAACTCAGTGTCCTGGCGCTCGATTTTATTTATTTATTCATTTATTGCTAAGAACCTCCAGCGGAATAACACGGTATTTTGCAACTAAATCTGACAATAATCTTAGAAGCAAAGATTTACATGATTCCATTTGAAAAAAAAACAAAAAAAAACAGTAAGATAAATAGGAAAATTATAAATTTATTAAAATTACTTAACACTTTCGGATTTAATATCGAGTTTATATGAAATGTTGGTAGTATTTTTACTTTGAAGTATTTAATAGACCGACAATTTTGGCACTAAAAGTTTTTATTCTATCGTTAAATAAGTAAATAGTCTTATCTTTAATGAAATATGCGTAATACAATCTGCTTATTCTCGGTATAAGAGAATAATAACCAAGATTAGTTTTGTACAATTAAGTAAGTAGGTAAGTACCACGACCTCATAGAAGACC
This sequence comes from Iphiclides podalirius, assembly GCA_933534255.1. Lineage (NCBI taxonomy): Eukaryota > Metazoa > Arthropoda > Insecta > Lepidoptera > Papilionidae > Iphiclides > Iphiclides podalirius. The sequence goes on along the minus strand of OW152841.1, from coordinate 3,628,743 downwards.
GGTGTAAAGTGGAAGTATAATACTTTCTTGTTTCGCCTGTGAGTGCGGTGGCCGGAGCCCAATTTTTCAAAAGGTTGTCAACGCATCTGGAACCCTCGGGTGTAGCGTGTAAATGGGCGGTGGTATTCACTTAACATCAGTTGAACCGTCCGCTCATTTGCCAACTTTTCACATAAAAAATCAATCCGGCGTCTTCTGGCTTAGCGGCCAGACCTTTTACCAACCATGCTAAGCGGCCGATGACCTCACGGCACGAAAATCTCGACATCTATTTGCGTTCTTCCTATTGTATTGTGAATGACATCCTTGACATCCTTCTTTACAGATGTCAATAAAGATGACGTCTACACCAGTAAGCTCATACTGGGCATCGCTCGAGACAATGAGTTGGGAGACGAAGTTAGTTCGACGGCGTCTTCTGATGGTACGTTAATATTATGTTGAAGTCATGGCAGTAAGAAGTATCATTCCGCGTATTCTCTGGTCTAATTAGGTGCTTTTTTAACCGACTTCAAAAGGAGGTTCTCAATTCGGCTGTATTTTTTTTTTATGTTTGTTACTTCAGAACTTTTGAATGACTGAACCGATTTTGATGATACTTTTTTGATTTGAAAGCTGGTGCTTCCCATGTGGGCCCATATTAATTTCATTGGTATTGGGTCTTGGGTTCCGGAGCTACTTAGGGAAATCAACTATAAAATGAACACACAGCGAGATATTTGAGGTCGGTTTTGTTTTTCGTTAGTAAAAATATGATTATAAACTTAATCTAAAAACGGTAAGAGTTTGAAATTGGGACCGCGTTCAGTACATCTAAATGGGATGTAAATTAGCGAATTAACTATCCTATGGCTCAGACTCGCGGAAAAACGAAACCCGTATCGGATCAATTGCCCGCATGTCCACCTGTTTGTTATTAATCGAACAAAAGTCCTAAAATGCCATAAATCTAGCAAACGTGACATTGTGAAATCTAGCGCATTCACTCGATCTTTACACCATGTTAAATCAGGAGCAATGCTAATTTAATAAAAAATAACGGTTCACGTATCTACTATTCCTTTGAATTTGCTTTCAACCATTGTCATAATTATTTTCATGTGATTTGGCAATCGAGCAGAGGTGGTTCCTGACATCCTTACTAATATTATATGGACGATAGTTTGTACGTATGGATGGATGTTTGTTACTCTTTCACGCAAATAGTACTGAATGGATTTCAATGAAACTTTACAATAATATAGCTTATACATCAGAATAAGACATAGGCTATAATTTAAAAACATATTTTTGTGTATATCTGTCTTTCTATCCGAATGTTACGCCTTCAGCCTATTCTACGGAGACGTAGACGCGGGCAGCAGCTAGTTCAGTGAACAACGCAGCCTATCGTCTATAACACCTGAGGGATTATTGATGCCTTGCCAACCGTTGAGGACCCCGCCATGGCGGCCGCCATGACTCAAAAGGCGAAACGGGAAAATATAACATTAACACTTAGATTGGATTGATGACTCCGTGGCGCCGTTGCCAAGGTATTGGCTTCGGCATCAGGGGTCGTGGGTTCGTTCCCACAACGAGATAACTATTTGTGTGACCCACAGACAGTTGTTTGGCATCTAGGTGTTTGTGAAATTTATGTTTGTATATCGTCCTTATAACACAGGATATTGTGTTATCCTAAAATAAGGGCAATGTTTTTAAAATAAATAAAAAAAAGATAGCACCGATTCCGTGGTACTTCCCCAACGAGATTGGCTAAATCAAAATGTAACAATAGTTTACGCAGTACTTATTTATTAACAAAATAATGTTTCAACCATTAATCTTAGTTCACTCTATCTAAACAACCACATAATTACGTATGTTGTTAAAGTTATATTATCACACGATTACCATTTTCCTTACTTATTAACATTAACGTAGGTATAATTATCATATATTTAGCAATGTTGTCATCAATTTCCAACATTCTATTATTTTCCTTTTAGGCCAATATAGGTAACACGCGGCTGTCTAATAAAACAATTTAATGGATTTTTAATAACAGGAACATGTCACGATACATCCCTTTGATTAACACGGTCAATAGTCTAATTCTTAAGGATACTCTTTACCAAATGTGAACAAGTTTCAACTTTTCTATCAACACACAAAACGTAAAAAAAATTGTGAAGTAAATTTTACCGCGCTTTTCGTGCATCGTAAATTTCAAACAGCGCATTGGCAATTAGCATGTGCTCACTTACCTTAAAGTAAGTAAAGTAACAGTCTATACATTTTATCCCACTGCTGGGCAAAGGCCTCCTCTGTACACTGGGTATTAGGGCTTAGTCCACCAAGCGGCCTCACCGCGGATTGGCGGACTTCACATATCTTCAAAACTTTTTTTGATAATTCACTCCTCATATTTTTTCGTTTCCACATAATTATAATTACATTCTTACGACAGCTTCATAAATATCTTTTTATGCGACAGCCAAAAGGAGTGTGTTGATTTTTGGTCGTATGTAGGTGTGTATGCCTAATTATTTGGAATGCTCTAGAGCCTTGTACCTCATGCCAGATTTTAACATATATGGTGGCATTAGATTCGGCTGAGTTCTGGGAATGATCGTTATTGGAAAGCTTGCACTCTCTCGTGTCCCTTACCACTACATTTCTTCACCTCGTCTTAGGTCTGGACCGTAGACCGTTTGTGGAAAGCTGCAATGCCAAATACCCTGATGAGTTTGACTATGATTAGTCTGGTGACCTTCTCTTGACACAACCACCAGACTACTTTTTTGTACCTTGTCGGCGATATCAAGAACCCCCAGGCTTCATAGCATGTGCTCGTTACGGATTTATTTTATCGAGCATCTTCATTTCGCATTTCGCTACTAGAAGTATGGACGCTTTTCTGACTTTGTTTCGCTGCTGTATATACGATCTGTTCGTGAGACCTTTGCACTTGACCGACACCTCAGTAAGTTCTCGCCATTATAACCACGCTGCTGTTATTCGGCGCTGAATATTGTTCCTACTAAGGAAGGAGGAGGGTCCCAAAACAGAGCCTTGGTGAACCCTCTATCACTGCTACCGGTTTTGTCTCACCCACCACTGCCCGTACCATTGATCTCGCACCCTTATACATATCAGCGATTGTATAAATATATTTCGGAGATGTTCTTCCTGCAAGGGTTCGACCAGATTTTCACAAAGTGGTCGGTTTTTAGCGCGGGTTATCAACGAACATCGGATCGGCGAGCGATAACCCAGCAAGCTCTGTTGACTTTAGGATGACGAGGAACCGCATATTAGTATGATGTCAATCACTCTCGTTCTCTCTCATTGGTAGTGATATAAAAATATATTATTTCAATACGCTCGCAAAATAATAAATATAGAGTAATGCTTTTAATGCATGTTATTTGTTTAATTTCATAATTAATGCTTGATTACAGATCCTATTTTCAAACCGCAGTTCGTAATTGGCCAGGATAATTAACGGTAAGCTTATAATTGATTTAATAATTTTAAATATCTCTTAATGTAATTTCTCTTTGGCCTTGCGAAGAGATGTATCATCTCTTTGCGTTTTGTATCGAATCTATAGCGTGGAGTGCTCTGAGGAGTGGTTCAGATTAATACCTGATGCCGAACTATACCACCGTAATAAACGCGTCTAACTGCCAAATACCATCGCTACCACCTCGATGGTTGGCAGTCCACGACTTTGCCTTTTTCACTATTAATTTTTTATTATTCAACAGTAAATTGTTAGCACTAAACCAATGTACTACAGTAGACAGAGTATTGTTTACATCGTCATAACTTAAAGAACGTCGGTTTACTTTAAAGATTAAAGAGGTATCATCCGCAAACAATACTATCTCATGATTATTATTAACAAGATAAGGTAGATCATTTATGTAAAAGAGGAAGAGAAAAGGCCCAAGAATAGATCCCTGCGGGACCCCATATTTACCAGGGCCCCGGGAGATCTCTTGCCATTCACGTCAACTCTCTGAATTCGATGGCTCAAGTGCGATTTCAGAAGATTGAGTGCGGCATCTCTTATACGATAGTGGCGTAGTTTCCTGACCAAGGTCTCATGCTGTACACAATCGAAAGCATTGATTAAGTCACAGAATATTCCTAAGGCATCCTGCGACTCTTCCCAGGCTTCAAAAATATTCGTATCGAGCTGAACACCCGCATCAGTTGTTGAGCGACCCCTAGTAAACCAATATTGCTTGTTATGTAATAAATTATGAGAGCTAAAATGCTGTAACATTTAATTCAACATGATTTTTTCAAAAAATTTACTAAGAGTTGGCAGTACAGAGATAGGTCTAAAATTATTGGGGTCGGAAGTACTACCAGATTTAAACACCGGAATGATTTTACTATGTTTCATAAGGTCAGGAAATTCGCCACGATTGATACAAATATTAAAAATAGTTGCTAGGTAAGGTGATATTACATCAATAATAGAACTGATCACCTTAACCGAGATCCCCCATAGATCTGCAGTTCTTTTAACATGTAAAGTTTTAAAAGTTTTAACAATTTCTGTCTTGTTTACAGTAGTAAATTTAAAGTTGACTTTACATTCCATAACATTCTTTTTTAGTAATGACTCAGCAACTGTCGGTGAGGAAAGAAGTGACTTGGTTGTTGAAACTGGAATGTCAACGAAAAATTTCTCGAAGAAAGTAGCAGCCTGTTGATTTGAGTTAATAGAATTATTATCATTAGTTAACATTAGGTCAGATTTGCGCTTCGTGACTCTTCCCGTTTCGAGATTAATTATTTTCCAAGTCATTTTGATTCTATCAGGTGCATTTTTTATTTTATTCATAATATATAGAGATTTAGCAGTATAACAAGCTTTTTTAAATATTTTAGAGTAGGCACTAACATAAGAAACAAAACATTGACTATGATTGTATGTCCTTTCACTATAAAGTTCATACAATCTACGTCTACTATTATGAATTCCGACTGTTGCCCATTCATTGAAAACTACAGAGCTTTTAGGTTTGACTGTCTTAGGAGTAAATATACTATTAAATTCCACTTTAATTAAATTAAATAATATGTTGTAAAGTGCATTCGGGCTATCATTATAAGGCAGATACGTCAGCTTTTTTGTTATATTACTTCTAAACTTCTCAACCCGAGTTCTATTTACAGTAACAACCATTATTTTTTGTACCTTAGCACTACTATTTTTATATAAAAAATAGTAGTGCTAAGGTAATGAATGTCATGACCACTCAAATCTGGGACCTTCGTCTACCAATGTTTAATTTTTTTATTTGTTCCTCAGATGGACAACGAATTGCTGCCGGGATGAAAACACATCGAACTACCTATACATTTCATTGTAATCATCCGTAGATGAGATAAAGTTTATTGGTTAAAGCTCAATGTTGTGAAAATCTAAAATTGTTCGAGAATGGATCCCATTTTGAAATTGCCGGCTATGAACCTGTAAGCCTTCTGCTGTTTTGGATCTCCCATCATTTTAGTGAAGATGATAGAAGGCCTGATTAAAAAATCTATTTATTAACAGCTGAGCAACCATTATGTCGCCAATCAAAGCTCAGTTCTTTTTCAAACCCTATGAAAACATGTAAAACCACGAAAGTTCTTTATTACTGAACCCATTTAACGGCGAACTATCCTTTATTATTGTTGCCGAGTAGTGCTTGATTCAGATTTTGAGTCTATTTAAAATAATAACAGGCAAGAATCTACGAAAAATCAGTTCGTTAAGACGCTTAGCACTATCACAGTTACCGCGGAACTTTAAATCACTGAGCCAGATTTTACAGCGCATAAAAATAAGAGATGAGATAACTGAGCGTCCATTATGGTGACCGAAGTATGCTCAGTTCTGAGCATGTGTTATTTATAAAGTCCTGCATTGCATAATGCAATGTAGGACTGTCAAGTGACGGTTGTGAACATTTGTATATAGTGTAATGGATTTGCATTTATTTTTATACTTTTAGTGTTAGGCAATATACATATAGGCAGGGGTGACAAGCATATCATCCATAAAGAATCCTTACTAATATTATAAAGGCAAAGTCACTCTTTCACGCCAATACTACTGAATGGATTTTAATGAAACTGCAATAATATAGCTTATACATCAGAATAAGACATAGGCTATAATTTAATACATATTTTTATGTATATCTGTCTTTCTATCTGAATGTTACACCTTCAGCCTATTCTACGCAGACGTAGTCGCGGGCAGCAACTAGTTTGTTATGATTCTTGTAAACAACAGGTTATTAAATGAAAAGTCCGAAATATGTTTTTAATGTTACAATAAGCGAGTCATTATAATTAAGATATACGCAAAAATATTCCAGGCCTTAGAAGTCGTTCGTTTAAAATCTAAGAAAATAATATGCAACCTATAACTTTGATTAGTTACATTACAATACCGTTATTTTCATTAAGTAGAGATTCGATCATGTGTGTGAAGTTCCGAATCGTATACGTATACAAAACATATAATTTCATGTAAATAGAATGTTTGAAAATAATTAATGTTGCCGACCCATGATACAAAGGAATTTATGAATTACGTTATTTGTATTATTCTTTATTGTGTTCTTTTTATGTTACGACAATATATTTATGTGATAAATATACATTGGTTTTCTTACCAATTCCCACGTCAAATAAAAAATAACTAAAAGATAGGGGTTTTTTTCTTCACAATTAATGCTTTATTTTGTTGCTATATAATTTTAAGACTCCCTCCCGTTTTTAGATTAACAACAAATAGCATGACGTGCATGAAGACCGTGATTCATTTGCATAGGGAAACCCCTTATATATATATAGACATCTCGCTACCTTTTGGGCACCCTTTATCATTTGGCATTATTGTGACGTTCACCAGTTCCACTTAAAAATTTTCAACTTCTACTGCGAATATTAGTCGCTAGGGCAGTGCCAAAGACTGCTTACATCTTATTTTTCTGAAATTTTAATTCTTAATATACAGCGTGTCGTTACCATCGCCTAATGTAAATATCCTTTTATCCCTGTTTTCAGGGATTGAAAATGAGGGATCATTCGAATATGACGGTAAATTTCGCCGCAAGAAAAAGTGTTATAATAGTTCGGTCGTTAATCGAACGGCCCCAAAACGGACGGCCGCGGTTCGTATCACGATCATTTACACACATTTTACTTTTTAACTTTTTTTCTATACCAGATCATTGCTTTCTTTATTTTTATTTTTTTATTTTCAAAATACATGATTTACCAAAAAAAAAACGGTGAGTACCGGTCCTCCAGGTACTCAAGTTTAACTGGACACCTTTATCATTATTAATAGATTTTATAATTACCTAGTTAAATGAAACTATTACTGATTCTATCGGTTT